>JAKUCM010000514.1:0-52107 GCA_023374145.1 Lepidium sativum
GAGAACAACTGTGCTAGCAAAGAGCCAGTGAAGTCGATCCCATGGAGGCTGATATTATCGAAGCCGCCAGTTTGGGCCCTCATCGGTTGCCACTTTTGTCACAATTGGGGAACATTCATCCTCTTAACCTGGATGCCAACATATTATCATCAAGTCAGATTTATTACTATCTGATTTCAAGGAGCTTTGATGATTGTTTCTGATTATTTATCCCATGGACATTGTAACGCAGGTGCTGAAATTTAACCTCATGGAATCAGGGCTTCTCTCAGTATTTCCATGGATGACAATGGCGATTGCTGCAAACGCTGGAGGATGGATTGCAGATACGCTTGTCAGCCGAGGTACCTCCGTCACCAATGTCCGCAAGGTACTTGCATTCACGTCTTTAGTTCATTTCAATAATGTCGAGTAAAACTAGTTTCATTCGTGATCCTTATTTCCTTGTCTATGATGAATTCAGATAATGCAAACAATTGGGTTTCTTGGACCAGCGTTCTTCCTAACACAGCTGAAACACATAGATTCTCCTACAATGGCCGTTTTGTGCATGGCTTGTAGCCAGGGGCTTGATGCGTTTTCACAGTCTGGCTTATACTCTAACCATCAAGATATTGCTCCTAGATACTCTGTAAGTTTAAATAGTGACACTGCAGTCTTAAGCAATCATACTACTCAAAAAGCAAATGTTAATAAGCACGTTGACCTTGTTGTTGTGGTCAGGGAGTGTTGCTTGGTTTGTCTAATACTGCAGGAGTACTTGCCGGAGTTCTTGGCACAGCCGCAACTGGTCACATCCTACAACACGGTCAGGACTCTCAAAAACCTCTTGATTCTGACATGCCTGCTTAAACCCTACTAAGCTTTTTGTGTATCCAATGAAATTAACAATGACATGAAATGCCTCAGGTTCATGGGATGATGTTTTCACGATTTCGGTCGGTCTGTATCTTGTCGGGACCGTCGTTTGGAATCTATTTTCAACCGGAGAGAAGATAATTGATTGATCCATTCCTTAAAAATTGATTAATCAGTGAACAGTTCAGCTCCAAAACCTCAATCAGCTGCAGCTACACCTCACGCCTGTATCTGTTTATACATATCAATGCAGTCTAAGAGCTTGCTGTAATTTTTTTTTCCCCGGGAAAATTATTCCGTATATTTCTGCTTGTTGATTTAGGAGAAACCATACGATTAAACAGTGTAGATGAATTATATACAGATGATTTTTGTACATAAACGAAGCCCATACAGTCCACGTTTCTCAAGTTGACTTAAATCCTATCTATGTATATAGTATTTCAAATATTTATATATATATTTTTTGTAAGAATATAAGATGAATACACTATGAGTGATTTAAAGAATTATCGTAAAGAAGATTGTAAGAGAATGAAGAGAAGAGATTAAAATCCATAACTTGTACATATCATTGCATACATATATATAGATCATAGGAGAGAAGAGAGAGCTCAAAATATCAAGAGTTAGCCGTTGGAGCTTGCAGGTGGCCGTTGGAAGTTGCAGGTTGCCGTTTGGAGGAGTGGTCTCAGGTTGCCGTTTGGAGGAGTGGTCCCGCGCGACGTGGTCCTGCGGGTAGGTATCTCGGGTAGGACGCGACCTGGTGGGCCCTACGAGTCTTCAACGGCTCTTTGTGGTACGTGCGGGTCCACAGCAGTTCCTGGTCCCCACAGTCCAAGGCGTCACTCTCTGATCTCGTATCTCGAGGATAGCAGGTTTGGGCGCTTCCCGGGATGGACGCGACCTACCCGTACGGACGCTGCGTTTTTCCTAAGGTCCTGGATAGGTCGCTTTCCTCCTCGCGCCTTTTTCCGCACCACAGCCGAGATCCCTTCTGTCCTGGTCACCCGCATCCCGAGACTCCTTCAAGTCTCTCTCCTTCCCGTGTGCGCCCACATTTCTCCTCTTGAGTTTTCTTGCTCCACACTCTACCTTCCATAACCCTAATTATTTCTTGCACCCCACTCTATCTTCTATGATCAATATATTTTACAAGCAAATCTTTAATATGTTACTCCGTACCCAACGAGTGAACAAGAAAGAGTCTTTGAAGTTTATGAGCATGGCCGAAACTTAAGATGTACGGTCAGAAGCAGAAGTTGATCTTGTGAACGAAGCTGATGAGTTGATGAACTGTATGCAGTCCTCTATCGCCTCTGATCTGTGAGTATCATTAACGACAGAAATGACCGAAGGACCATATATACAAGAATGAGAAGGCTTCAATGGTGGAGAAATCTTTTTTCATAGTCTTCATCTTCTTCTTCCTCAGCACCAGCCCTTGACGAATTTACAGCTGAGATGTTTGATCAGTCTCGCTGCTGTGACTCCTGTTTTCCTTGGTAACCTCAAGCCACGGCTCGTTGAGCATCCCGGATTCTATATGGTCCCTTGACTGAGGACTGCTTACCAGTAACAACAGGTTTAGTTCCTGTCGTTGACATATCAAAATACTATGAGAGAAGCTTATGAGAACAAATATGAGGACAGAAATGGGTTAGATATAAGGAAGGATTGATGTTGAAACAATTGCTTGATAGTTCAGGTATAGAGACCTGATATTTTATGTTTATTAATAATGACATGATAATACTTAGGCCACGATTACTGTAGAGATTATAACATATACTAATAAAAAAGTAGGTAGGTTCACTTTCAAACCTACTTTAGATCACTTTATGTCAGAAGAATTGTAATAACTAACACTCTAACATCAATAAAATATCAAAAATTCGTATGTTGGAATTTGGAACAAAGCTAGACCAATAAGAAAAGACGAAGACTTTGTTTAATTTTTCTACATTTCCATTGTGGAAAGTAATTATAAGATGGTCAACCAAAGGATAAAACCAATTGTTTAAGCGAATAAAAAGGTTCTTTCCATGGAGAAACCTTTCGGTTTGGTTCCTATTTGTTGATCACTCAGTTGTGTGCACAAAAGAAATATGAACAAATTCTTTTGTCTCCTGGAGAGGCCGAGATTAACTAACCTTTATAGATTGCAGATACCCTACTTGAGACTTGAGGCTACCAAAAATAAAGAAAAAAAGAGAAGAAATTAGAACAAAGTCGACGGTGGAAACAAGAATAACAGCAAGCAAATCATAACCATAAAGCAGGCAGTTTCATGACATATATAAAAACATCAATTTTAGAGAGTGGTTTGCTACGTGTGAGAACATTCCCAACAACTAGTGCATAAGTCTTAGAGAGGAAAGTGGAAACTGAAACATGAAAACCATTAGTTTCAATCTAAGCATAGACCTCAAAAGGTATTCTAATTCTACTGACTACTGTGAGACATGAAGAGAGGATATTCAATGAACTTTCTCAAACACAATCAACTATATTGGAATTCGACTACAAACAGATACTGGAGACATTTTCACACTTGATGGTTAATTTAAAAACACACAGAGAAAAGTAAGGAAATGAAACTTACTTAGTTGATCTTTATGCATTGTTGTTCACTAGCAAAACCTCTCCACCTAAACTCAGATTTTGATCCAAGAATTCTCTAACTTCATCATCGTCTTTAAATGGAAGTGGCAAAACGAGATCACTATCCAAATTATACCAAATTGCATTGATTTTTCTCATCACAACCCAATGCCTGCTTCTCCAGAGTCCTCCAAATCGCTTAACGGGAACATTCAACACGATACCCATTAAAGTTTCTGCATCAAAATCAATCGAAGAAGCTCCACTACGCTTATCATGCCAAACAACACTCTTGCCTTTCCCTTCAAGGGCTGTAATCATCACGTTTACGTCGTAATTACCAGTGATTGTATTGTGGTGAGGCTTGAGGAGTAAAGAGAGAGGTGTCCACGTTTCTTTGTTTGGATCGTCGGCTACGAGCTTTTCTGCGATTGAGTTCAAGCTTTCCCGCGTGAATGCGTCCTTGTCCTTAATCAAACAAGAGGGATCACAAAAAAAATCTCAGTTGATTATTCTCGGAAAGTAGTTCGCAGGGTAGAAATCTTATAATTTGAAAACGAATTTGGATAACCTGAAATAGATTGTTGAGGGAGTGCAAGAGGCAAAATTGTAATCGTTGTCGCTCGTGATAGATCTGAGATTCGCATCCCGCCATCTTCGGGGGATTTTCGGTGACGAAACTTAAGGTTTAATTTGAGAGACACAGATCAAAGGATTTTGATTATTCGAGCAACCGACACAGCAAGGCTCATCTCTCAATTCTAAATGAAGACGACGAACTGGTCAAGTACCAAACTGTGTCCTGTTTTGACATTTTAAATATAACATACATGCCGTTTTCTTTCACTAGTTACAAAGTCCACTACAGAACGACACAACTTGCAGACTTTTTTTTTTTTTTCTTTTTTGGTCGAAAAACAAAATACAAACTACATAAGCTTTTCTTTTTGCATTTGGTAATGGTTGTTTTACTAATTTCAATATAAGAAAATCTTTTTTGTATTGATATGAATAACGTTTTCACATTTGCGTGTTATGAAAGCTGAACAATATGAGCCAAAAATGGATCACTTTCATGTGGGTGGCTTCGTTTTCTCCACATCTGCTTGTTCTGGTCGATGCCATTCCTCTTCTCTGCAATATGCAATAAAATGGCAAAAGGTGCATTTGATATATGTCTCTCTTAAATTTCCTTAACCCTGGGGCAACTTATGTAGATAAACCCTCAATGATTTGTGACAAATTAACACAGTACATTGATTTTTAGCTTATGCCCACAAAATGAAGTTTTTTATTGAATTATTCTTTGATGTTAGCAACTTAGTGCATTAGTTTGGATCTTTTTTCTAAGCGCATTAAAATGGAACTGTGGGATATTGTGGATCAGAGCTGCAACTAGAAGCGTCTTCTCCTTTAGAAAGCTACAGAAAAGAGAAAAATTGCACACTCCCTGCGCAGGCATTACCCTGTTCAGGTTCAAAGGGACTTTCTCAGCCTGGTCCTCGAATAGCCCGTATTTCCACGGGCTATCCTGGTTCAAGCACCCCTGGAGCTTTTACATGTCAATTCAACAGTCAAATCACACATACAAGTATTGTAAACATAAAAAGTAGTTTGTTTATTGCTGAGTCTGACTCGAAGTAACAGACATAGACATAGATAGTTCTAATTTTAACAAGACATAGAGATTACTAAAGCTTACCGGCAGTTTTTGTCTTCTTCAGGTATAGTCCAACATGCATCAAGACTTTCGTAAGCGAGTTCTTGTTTCAACAAATTCCCTGAGGAAGCAAAAGAAAAAGAAAGATAACAAAAAACAGAGATCATGGTAAGGACACATTTAACCATGTGTAATATGCTTATACACTTGAATGTTTGGAAACTAGATTGTACTAACTAGTATGTTTGTTAAGCGAGCAACGTCTAAGCATACATACCTTTTAATTCTTAGCAGACTTGACATAACTCGCTGGCAGATAGATTTCTCCGCCTACATCACCGTGCTGTTCTCCGCTAATAGTTTTCTTTGCAATGTTAAACTCATCACTCATAGCATCCATTCCTTGCCTGATGGCTTCTTCAGCACTACCATAACCATTCTCCTCTGCATACTTTCGGATGTCTTCAGTTATCTTCATAGAGCAGAATTTTGGTCCACACATGGAGCAAAAGTGTGCAACCTTAGCTCCATCAGCTGGAAGAGTTTCATCATGGAAAGACATAGCAGTCATGGGGTCCAAGGACAGAGCAAATTGGTCCATCCATCTAAACTCAAACCGTGCTTTGCTCAGTGCATCATCCCATGCCTGAGCATGTGGATGCTGTTTGGCTAAATCAGCTGCATGAGCAGCGATCTTGTATGCTATGACCCCTGCCTTCACATCGTCCCTGTTTGGTAGCCCAAGGTGCTCTTTCGGTGTTACATAGCAGAGAAGAGCTGTGCCTAAGGCTCCAATATTGGCAGCTCCAATGGCAGAAGTAATGTGATCATATCCAGGGGCAATATCAGTAGTCAAAGGTCCAAGAGTGTAGAATGGTGCCTCGTTACACCATTCCAACTGCTTCTGCATATTCTCTGGAATCTTGTGCATTGGGACATGCCCTGGCCCTTCATTCATCACCTAAAAAAGGAATAACATCCAAGAGAATATGTATGCAAATAACCACATATAAAATGGACTAAGACAAGTAGTTTTAGTACCTGCACGTCTTTTTCCCATGCTCTGCGAGTTAGTTCACCTTGAGTAAGAAGTTCTGCAAACTGAGCAGTGTCATTAGCATCATAAATTGACCCAGGTCTCAGACCATCCCCAATTGAAAGAGCCACATCATACTGGTTACATATGTCTAGAATGTCATCCCAGTGCTCGTAAGCAAAGTTCTCCTTGTGGTAAGATAGGCACCATTTCGCATGAATGGACCCTCCACGTGAAACGATCCCAGTCATACGCTTGGCTGTTAAGGGAATGTAACGTAACAAAACTCCAGCATGAATTGTGAAATAGTCTACACCTTGTTCAGCTTGTTCAATCAGAGTCTCTCTGAAGATTTCCCAGCTAAGATTCTCAGCAATTCCACCCACTTTCTCAAGTGCTTGATAAATGGGCACCGTACCAACAGGCACAGCTGAATTCCTTAGAATCCATTCACGTGTCTCGTGGATGTGACGACCAGTTGAGAGATCCATGATTGTATCAGCTCCCCACATTGTTGCCCACTGAACCTTGTAGACTTCCTCTTCAATAGAGCTTGCAACAGCTGAGTTTCCAATATTCGCATTGACTTTGACCAAGAACTTTCTTCCAACAATCATCGGTTCCAGCTCCAAATGCTTCTTGTTGGAAGGGATAATCGCCCTACCTCGTGCAACTTCTGATCTTACAAACTCAGGGTCTAATTTCTCCCTCGTCGCACAGTAAAGCATTTCCTCAGTAATGATTCCTTGCTTAGCATAATACATTTGGGTGTATCTTGGTGCTCCTAGCTTCTCTCGGCGATCAATCCACTCCTTCCTTAGCTTAGTGAGCCCTGTTTCCGGAAAGTTATATTTGTTATTGATAGTCACATAGGAAATCAAGAGATAAATGAATTGGTAAACACAAAGTGAAATTACATACCAATGTTTGGGTTAACATCCTGAGGACCACTAGTGTCATAATTATCAAAAGCTGGCTCACCACCGGACAGATGGACACGTCGAAAGGGAACTTTAAGCACATGACCAGATTCTTCATGAACAACTTCCCTGAAACAATCAAAACCAAAACCAGTGATGTCAAATTTTCAAGTCTTCCAATATGAACATGTATACTAAGTGAAGCAATTACTTGTGTTCTTTGGTGCTCTTAGGAAAGCATTCTTCAAATGATGGAATTGGCTGGAAATCAGGAGAAGAAGGATCGACAGTGTGCTTTCTTTGCTTGGCTCTCTCGGAATTAGTCGTTGGTGGATCAAATGTCAAAGTGGCTCGTGTGCTTGTTAATTCCTTCTTGAAACGAGTGGAAGCAGCTTGAACAACCACATCGAATCCAGCTAACAAAGACGAGTTTGGAAGTTTGGACCAAGCAGAGTGAGTTGTGTTGTTGCATACGACCGACGTCAAGGCGCTGTATAGTGAAGCCATAACTGAAGATATACACAAATCATCAACTATCCGACTTCCAAGCAGGAACCTGGAGAAATCATGGATAAAGAAAGGATTACGAACCTGAGAGAGGGCGCTTCTGAATCTAATCTTAGAAGAAACGAAGAAGAGACTTGTTCGTTTGGAATCACTCACTCAATGACGAACACACACGTAGTCTGAGTCGCTCAAGAGTGATAAAAAAGAAATGGTTTTGAGTCCTCTTAAGTAAAGGAACGAACCTCCTGAATACTTGTGATTTATGTCACGGACAATCTCTTCAAAAGCGAAACTTGCTGACGTGTCCAGATTTTTATTGAATCTTTTTGATTGAAGATTCATACGTGAGGAGGAGAGTGCGTAAACCACAATTTTTAAATTTTAACCAATTAACATTATTTGTTTTTTTCTTCTAGAAATAGGAACTTTCCAATTTATTACCATCAACTTTTTAAAACCCTTATGTTAAAAATATTAAATCGTAATCTAAATATAGAAAATTTACAGATGTAGCTTCAATTATTAGTGTGCGAGAGGCAGTGATTACAGTTACCTTTTTAAGTGGTAGCACCTGACAAACAAAAAAGAAGTGGTAGTACCTGGTCATTATTGAAGGTTCA
The DNA here is from genome assembly GCA_023374145.1 of Lepidium sativum. NCBI lineage: Eukaryota > Viridiplantae > Streptophyta > Magnoliopsida > Brassicales > Brassicaceae > Lepidium > Lepidium sativum. Next base: position 8,206 of record JAKUCM010000514.1, read on the forward strand.
TAATTACTGGAAAGCAAAAAATATTCTAAGAACTCGAATTAAACCAATAGTGTTTTAGAGCAAGATTATTGAGAATTTCTAATTAGAGATTTTTATGAATATTTTATTATTATATTAGAGAAAAAGTTGGTTAAGAAATGTAATTTAGGTTTGAATTTTTAAGAGGGATTATTGGTAGTTTCTTAAATGAGTTTCCTAAAAATAAATTATTTTTAGAAATTTAAAAATGAAAATAATTTTAGATAAGATAATTATTAATGCAAATTAAAATTTGTAAAACATATTCTTATTTATAATAAATAATATAAAGCACAACAATTTAGTCTAAATTGTGGAAAATTTAGTCCATATATGCTCGACCAAATCGTTTTTCAATTGTTCATGGATAATTCGATCACGTATCCGAGTTCTACTGGCCATCATATCGACGAGATTCGAAGGCATATTAGTATAATAGGTGAAATCGACCGTTGTACGTCCAGAAGATTCCGCCTCTATGAATTCGTTGACGTCTACCAGAGTATACATATGTCGTTCGTTTTCTACTATCATATTGTGGAGTATAATACATGCTCGCATGATTTTTCCGATTTTTGCCTTCTCCCAAAAAGGAGCTGGATTTTTAACAGTTGCAAACCGAGCTTGTAAAACTCCAAAAGCACGCTCGACATCTTTACGACAAGCTTCTTGATGGGTGGCAAATAGAGATTGTTTTTGACTTTGCGGAAGTGAAATAGATTGGATAAATGAAGCTCACTTCGGATAAATTCCGTCAGTGAGATAGTAACCCAAACGATATTCGTTCCCGTTGACTACATACCTCACTTTCGGTGCTCGTCCTTGTAATATGTCATCAAAAACTGGAGAGCGATCAAGAATATTGATATCATTTAAAGTTCCCGGAGGACCAAAAAAGCGTGCCATATCCAAAGATCTTGAGAAGCAACTGCCTCTAAAACTAGGGTTGGTTTACCGGAACCACGAGAATATTGCCCTTTCCAAGCGGTGGGGCAATTCTTCCACTCCCAATGCATACAATCGATGCTTCCCATCATGCCGGGAAATCCTCTAATCTCTCCAATAACGAGTAGCCTTTGAAGATCTTCAGCGGTGGGTTTTCTGTGGTACTCATCTCCAAAGCAAGAAATGATTCCGTCAACAAAATGTTCCATGCACTTCAAGGAAGTGGTTTCACCAATCCAAAGATATTCATCAACTGCATCAGCCGCACACCCATATGCGAGTATACGAATTGCTGCAGTACATTTTTGTAGTCCAGAGAAACCGTACCTTCCGGTTGCATCTCGTCGTTGTTGAAAGAAAGGAATTTCAGTTGATAGCCGATCAACAATACGAATGAATAATGGCTTATTCATTCAAAAGCGACGTCGGAACATATTATGCGGGAAAGTTGCATTTTCAGCAAAATAGTCGTTCCATAACTTGATGTGTCCTTCTTCATGGTGTCTTTCAATATGGATTCTTTTTTTTCTCGGTTTTGGAGCTGCTACAGGATCATCGTAAGAGTACAATGACGTATCCAATTCTTCGTAAAGAATATTATTGAATTCCTCATTCAACACTTCTGCTAACTCATCATGGGAAGACGAAGTCATAAGAAATTAGAAGAGAATATTTTAGGTTTTGGTTTGTGACAATTTGTAAGAAGAGAAAATTTTTGGTAAGAAGTTAGAAGAAGAGAGATGATATTTAGAATGAACAAGTAGTGTGATTATATTTTTAGAAGAGAAGGTAGTTTTTGGTAAGAAGTGAGGGGAAGAAAGTTATATATCGGATGCATAATGTGTAAAGAGATTTATAGAAGAAGTGTGAGGATATTTGTTTACAAATATTGACAAACATGATTAATTATACAAACATTGACAAACATTATGCAGACCCGTGACAAACATTGACCAACAAAACATTGACAAACACATAAGTACAGACCCGTGACATAAGTGCAGACCCGTGACAATTCTTTGTCCTATAAAACAAATAGCCCGTGAGACTTCTTTGCTGTCTTCTACTTTACGCAGAGTCCTTCATGTAAGATGGAACCTGAAAGAAACAAACAAACATTGAGTCCAAAATGTAGAAAATACTATTGCTTTATATCACAACACATTCACAAAACTATGATACATAAAATTAGCTTCAGCTTAAGCAAACAAAGAAACTAAAAGCAAACCGAAATTAACAAACCGAAATTAGCTTCAGCTTAAGCAAACAGAGAAACTAAAAGCACACATCACAGATTCAAACCTATGAGCTTCAAAGCAAAATCTCTTTAATTAGCTTCAGCTTAAGCTCTTCTTCCATTTCCGATAAAGGATTTGTTTTACCTAGAATACACTCAAGCAGTTTCTTGTTTGTTAGTTTATCAATCAATGCATGTTCTTGTTGCTTCAAGGCAAAGTCCTTTTGCCTTACATCCCATAAGCTCTGAATCCTTTCCAATGATTTATTACCATCTTCAGCAGTCCTCTTTCCTTTATTCTTCGCAGCCTTGACACCTTGTGGACAAGATTCAGCAGCCTGAGACTCTACTTTATCTAGGGACGCTTCAGAGGAATAAACATTGGCGGATCCAGTCTTTCTTATTTTATTCTTCTCTGTTTCCTTTGTAGTATGCAGAGCACACCACTTCTGGACATGTCTTAATGCTCTCCAAGCGTGCTCCATGGTGAACTTCTTCTTGTAGTAATTCTCAAAAATCTGATGTGCCATCTTGATGAGATCATCATCATTCATTCCACTTGCCATTTGAGTTGTTGCAGCTTGGTGAGAACCCGAAAACTTACATGTCATCTCATTTATCTTGTTCCACCTCATTTTGCACTGCCCTGACATTCTCGGTTTCAGTGGATCAGCATTCGGACTTGCAGCGAAATACTGAGCAATCCGCAACCAGAAAGCTTCTCCTCTTTGTTCATTCCCTACAATGATATCTTTGCTTGTGTTTAACCAAGCTGATATCAAGATAAGGTCTTCACCGACTGACCAAGAAATTCTCTTGATTGTTGTATGGGTATTACCCTCAGAATCACCAAGTACAGAACTTGGTGATGGTGTCTCACACCGACTTGGCTGAAGGAATAGGGAACTTTGTTGACTACTTAAAAGCTCCATGAAGCTAGCCGAGTTAGAATAAGGATTCATTTAGGTTGAGAGTTCTGTTTAGAATTGTTTTTAAGGAGTTTATGTTGAGAGTACATTTTAGAGTTGTTTTTTAGGAGTTTAGGTTGAGAGTTCTTTTTATAAGCACAAAGTTTAGGTTGAGTTAATACAAAAAGCAATTGTGGTTAGCATTTAATGACAAATTTAGATACACACAAATGCAGATATGGTTCTTATCATGCATTCATCACACACAGAATTTAAACTCATAACTATGAACCTAGACACAACATTTAAACTCATAATAACTATCAACTTAAACTCATCATTTATAGTTTAAACCAGAATCAGAACAAGTTGCATTTATATCAATTCATTATGTTTAAACTAGAACAATATCTACTCTTCAACATTAAACCAGAACCACATTAACACAGACCCATTAACATAGACCCATATTAACACAGAACGACATTATCACAGAACCACATTAACACAGTAAGAGAGAACCATATCAACTACTTTTTTAAAAACCAGAACCATATCAAGTACTTTTTAAAAAACTAGAACCATATCAACTACATTATGTTTAAACCAGAAGTCAAAGACAGAACCATATCAAACAAGAATTCAAAGACAGAAACTAACCTATTGATATGATTCAAAATCCTCTCTTTGATGTTATCCTCTCTTTGATGTTATCCATTTCCCATTGGTTACCGCACCTCACAAATTAAAACAGAGAAGAAATTAAATTCATAACTATCAAATATTTGATCCAAACTAACCAAACCATAACCACGGTAAAACAGAACCATATCAACAGAGAACCACATTAACACAGAACCACATTAACCTCATTAAGACAGAGCCATATAAACTCATTTTTTAAAAACCAGAACCATATCAAGTAATCATGTTTAAAAACCAGAACCATATCAACTCATCAACATTAAACTACAACCATATCATGAACAAGTCAAAGACAAAAGCTAATCTATTCTAATAAACTCTCCATACTTGCTGCAACCTCTTCTCATTGATGTAATCCATTCCCCTTTGTTCACTACACCTCACCAAATAAAACAGAGAAGAGATTAAATTCATAACTCTCAAACTTAATAGAAGATTATGATGGTTATGCAAACATATTACTCAACACATCATCATAAAACCAGAGCCATATCAACTCATCATCGTAAAACCAGAGCCATATCAACTCATCATCGTTAAACCAGAACCATATCAACTCATCAACATTAAACCATAACCATTTCATTACCAAATCAAAGACAAAGCTAACTCTAATTTATCAAATTAACTTAACCCTAATTTCTAGATCCGAAAATAATGGCAAACAATCAGTAATTTACACCTAAATGCTTCTAATTCCTATAATAAGCGAGTTATAAACGAGTCAACATTTTTTCCCAAATCACCGAAACCCAATTTTTTTCAAATCAAAGAAACCTTAATTCCTAATTTCAATATGAAATCGATTCAATCAAACAAATACTAATACTAACCTCACAAGTACTTGATTCTCTGTCCAATGACTCCGATTTCGAGTCCACATAACCGTACCTTCGATCGCGAAGACGAATCGATTCATCTTCACGCATGTGACCAGAGCGCGACGGAGCAAGCGGCATGCGACGGAGCTAGCGCAGTATCTTTCTCCGGTCACACCGGCCCAACAACCTCTCGGCGATGTCGCCGATCTCTGCAATTTTCGCGAGGAGACGAGAGAGAGAGCGGCGATTGAGAGAGAGACGAGAGAGAATGACACGTCACGGTTTCTTAGGCGAAAAATCGTTTCTTAATTAAGAAACATTTCTCCCTTTTTTCTTTTCTTTTTTTAATTTTACTTTTCATTTTTGGGCCTTAGAAATTGCTTAAAACCCACCGATAAGCCTGGTCTTAGTGTTATTGTTTTGCTTTTGTTACTTTTTTTCTTTATTTTTCTCAACCCAAAACAAATATATTATTTACATAAGTATAATTTCTAAACAAATTCCAAACACTTCTAACTAACCAATCTACTTTACTTTTAAGAATGCGTTGGGTTTGATGAAGAGAGAAATTGTTGAAGAATCTTATGATTATGTCAAATAACTTTCATAATTTTAGAAAACTAATTTTTTATTTATGCACATATTTTTGTTTATGAAAAGTAAGAACTTATGAACTTTATAAAAATAAACTTTTTACAGTAAAAATATATATAACTACAATATCTACAACAACAACAAAAAATAATCAAAATACTTACAACCTAAAACCTACAGTAAAAAAACTCAAAGTTACCCATAGTTTTCATTTACTATGTTATAAATTTACAGTTGATAAACCATACAACTTGAGTTCTCAATATTTGTCGTCCACTCACTCTGAAAGCGACGTTGATATTTTGTTTTGTCCATATATAATACATAGCAATAAGTCCATATACTGAGACTTGATATTTCAATTTATATGTTTGGACGTAAATGACTAAATTATTGTTATCATAATGGAATCTAATACAGTCGATATAATTCAAAGAACCACGAATTAATTGATTTATCACATGATTCACATCATATCCAAAAAAAAGAAAATGAAATTTAGAAAATAATTTTAAAAAGTTATCTAAGAAGAAAAGAATTCGTCTGATAAGGAAAGATAATCTTACAAGTAACAACCATTGACAAATTTATATTTGAATATTCATGTAGATATATATCCAACTGTGCTAATGCACAAAGAGATGAATGATGTATGTCAAATTATCAACTATTCACCAAAAAGGAAAAAAGAAAAAGGCATTTGGTTTCATTTATATGATGCTTTAAATCTTTTATTTTATTTTATTTGATATTAAAATCGTTAAATTAAAGTTAAACTTTGTTATATTTTTATGAGCATATGTATTATATACAACATAGTTATCATCGAATGAAGTGTTTTAAGTTAACATTGAAATTTCACAAGAAAAATACGTAGGGTCTAAAATCAATAAAGCCCAAAATCAATAAAGCTGAAACCATGTCCTTTGGTGTTATTTGCATGGATTCTTATATTAAAAAAAGAATAAAAATTTGTTTTGTAGGTTTCATGGGTTTGTATCCGTGTCTTAAATTAGACACGGAAGAAACGTATCCACAATACACGTGGTAGTTGGTGATTGACTGGAGAAAACGCAGAAAGGAAAAAAAAAACATTTCGATCTCTTTCGTCGAGAGCAAAACCTAGAAGACGAAAAAATTGCCTCCGAGTGATCAACGGCGAAACTTCCGGTGAGCGATGCGGTCTTCGTGTCTTCGACTTAATTCTCACCGTCAACAAAGCATATTTGTCGATGTGAGCTTGTTTGATAGATTGAACGGTCTGATTTTGCAGATTTTAAGTCGATTATGTCTTCGTTTTGTTGTATATGTTTGATCTGTTGGATTATGTGAGTAATTTGTTTATCAGAACTTGTTGGGAATGATAAATGAATGTTCTGCATCAGAAAAAATTAAATTGCTCTTCATTGTTTAATTCACAGAACTTGTTAGATTGATTTAGCTGTGATACTGAATTGGTTCCAGATGAAGTTAGTTTGATTTGACAATCTATTTTTTGTATTGAAGGATTCATTTCTGAACATGGCATCAGAGATGGGTTTAAATTCAATCAAAGGCATGTGAGGCTTCAAAGTTTGGAAACAAAAATCATGGAACTTCCTATTACAGGTCGGTATCTCTATTCTCCTTTTATCTCTTAACATAAATCGTTTGAGTCTTGTCACATTAGGTTGAGTTAAATGTGCATAAATCATTAGTGTAGTGGACAGTTGGATATGAGTTAAATGACTTCTAATTAGGTTTGAGTCTTGTCACATTCACTACAATTTTTAATGTGATCTTTAGTAAAGAAGATCTGATTGTCTTTAAAAACCAATAACAAAGATCAACGATATGTTTATCTCTTGATAAACTTCTGTGTATTGCTCGTTTGCACAACCAGATGGATATGTCATTTGCACAGCCATATGGTCAGCCGTCTTCTTTCATTGACTTGTTGAATTCTCAACAAGAACCCAGCCCACTAGATGAGTCGTACGACCATGTCCCTGTGCCCTCTTCTCAGTCCACTGCTAAATCCAGAAGTGAAAGGAGGACTTGGACTCCAAGTGATGACATTTTGCTCATCAGTGCTTGGCTTAATACAAGCAAAGATCCCTTAGTTGGAAATGAGCAAAAGTGTGGAGCTTTTTGGAAAAGGATTTCAGCATATTTTGCTGCAATGTCGAAGTCTCCAAATCCAAAAAAATCGTGAAGCTAGCAACTGCAAACAAAGATGGCATAGGATAAATGACCAAGTCTCCAAGTTCTGTGTAGCATACGAGGCTGCGACAAGAGAAAAAACCAGTGGCCATAATGAAAATGATGTCCTCAAGCAAGCACACCAAATCTTTTACAACAACCACAACAAGAAATTTACATTAGATTATGCATGGATGGAACTCAGACACGACAAGAAGTGGTGTGTTCTGTCCACTTCAAAGGCTGGTGCATCATCAAAGAAGAGGAAAATAGAGGAATGTTCAGATGCCAATGTTATAGGTGATGATAGTGTGTCAAGCACTTGGCCCGCAGGTGTGAAATCAATCAAAGCAAGAGGAAAAAAGGATTATGTTCAAGCTAACAAGCTGACTGAGATTCAACTAGTATGGGAGATTAAAGAGAAAGATAATGTAATGAAAGAAAGACTGTCAAAGATGAATCTTCTTGACAGTCTCATAACAAAGAAAGAACCATTGACTAAGATTGAAGAAGGGCTGAAGCAGAAGCTAATTGCAGATATGTTTGCATAATCTGCTACTAGTTATTGTCTTTTGTATGTTGCGGTTATGGTTATGTATATTTACGGTTATGGTTATAACATGTTTGCGGTTATGGTTATGTGCTTATGTATGTTTGCGGTTATGTAATGTTATGATATGGTTCTGTCAAAAAGTTATGATATGATTCTGTCTGTTTTAAGTCACGAGTCTTTGTGTATGTAGGTATGCAGGTATGCAGAAGAAGCAAACAGAGAAAGAGTAATGGGTCACTACACTTGTAGCATCACGAGTCTTTAAGTCACGAGTCTTTTGTAGCAAAAAGTTTTTGTCTGTTTTAAGTCACGAGTCTTTTGGTATACATGATAAACAACATAATCAAAAATTAAAGGCCGATTTGGTTTAGCATATATGGAAAAAATTTGGTCATTTGAATCAAGATAACAACTGATGTAATTGTATTATTAATGTTCTTTATGTTATTGTATTATTAATGTTTATAATTAATGTTTTACATAATCTTTTTAACGAAAAAAAAATATATATTAAGAAACCTTGAAAGAGTCTCACCATTGGAGATCAAAATATCATAAGTCTCTTAAAAAGTTCATAACCACTTTTATTAATAAAAAAGGGTGATTTGCTAGAGTATAGCGAAATTAAGTGGTAATTATTGAAATAGAGCAAATGTTTGTAAATTGCTAGAATAGTTTTTTTGATTTAATATATACTATTTTGCCCTTTCCTAATGAGGAAAAAAATGTAATTACGAAAATGTCATTAATGAAATCTGCCACGTAAGCGATCAACTCTACCACACGGACAAAGTGCAGTATGATAGAGTTAGAGTTCCAGCGTAGTAGAGTTAAAGTATGCTTAGTAGGGTTGACACTAATGAAATTTCGTGTGTAGTAGAGTTAGATTTCCAGCGTGATAGAGGAGAAGTGTGCTTGGTAGAGTTAGATTTCTAGCATAATAGAGTTGTTGTTTGTGCTCTAATCAACTCTACCACACGGACAAAGTGAAGTATGGTAGAGTTAGAGTTCCAGCGTAGTAGAGTTAAAGTATGCTTAGTAGAGTTGACATTAATGAAATTTTGTGTGTAGTAGAGTTAGATTTCCAGCGTGATAGAGGTGAAGTGTGCTTGGTAGAGTTAGATTTCCAGCATAATAGAGTTGTTGTTTGTGGTCTAATCAACTCTACCACAGGACAGAGTGCAGTATGGTAGAGTTAGAGTTCCAGTGTAGTAGAGTTAAAAGTATGCTCAGTAGAGTTGACATTAATGAAATTTCGTGTGTAGTAGAGTTAGATTTCCAACGTGATATAGGTGAAGTGTGCTTGGTAAAGTTAGATTTCCAGCATAATAGAACTGTTGTTTGTGCTCTAATCAACTCTACCACATGGACAGAGTGCAGTATGGTAGAGTTAGTTTTGAAAACCTAGCCTACTTTCGTAGTACAGCTTAAATTACATACTTACCCCTCAGTTATTAGCTCATATGCCGCGCATCCAACTGATTCCTCCATAAGTGACGCCATTGTAGCTTTCTTGAAGCTCCTTTACTTCTTCGAAGCTCCTTTGCTTTTTCTGTTTATGTTTGGATCTATGGATCAAATCATTTTGGTTTGTGGGATTTGGAGTTTTAATGAAAATCGATGGATATTTTCGGTGGACCAGTCGTACGGGTGTCGGATTATAGGCATTGTCAAAGATTTAAGGCTCGATGAATTTCTGGAGATGGTTTATGCCGATTTTGGTTTGGATGAACATTGTCATGAGCTAAAACTAAGCTACATGCCAAATGTTGTCATTCATTCACTACCAGGAGATACTCCCCCTGTAATTGTAAGTAACGATAGACAATTGCAAGTGTTTGTTTCACAATTTCGTAAAGAAGCAATGCGTCTATGTGTCGAAATTACCACTAGATCTCGTGTTTCATTGAGTTACCCTGAAAAAGGTCAGTGTAGTTAAAGAAACGCTGACGAGAAATTCCAATGTAAGTTGGAGAACAATGATGCCTCGTATAACAGAGTTGGCCCTAGGTGTAATAGAGTTGATCCGGTGTTTAGTATAGGTGAACATGCTTAGGACGAGGATGTGGAATTCAGATTCGACTGTTGCGATGATATGGATGGCGCAAGCTTGGATGATGAAGATTATATTAGTTTTCATAGAAAATCAAAGGAAGAAAATAAGAAAAACCTGTCGGAAAAAGCAACGGGGTTGGATTTGAATGCTGAGTATTTGGACATAGAGATGTCAGCACTCGCATTGGTTGTTGGGCAACAGTACTCATCAAAAAAAGAACTCATGACCAAGGTAAAAATACTTTATGTCTTACAGAGGTTTGACTTCGATGTTGTTGCTTCATCGAAGATAGTGTTGAATGTGAAATATTGGTACGAAACTGTCAGTGGAGAGTGCGAGCTTCACCTGTCGACGACGGTGGATGTTTTTTTGTCTGTAAGTATATGGAAGAACATAGTTATTCTGTTACAGAGAGATCAGGTCGTGCACGACAAGCGTCAACGGAAGTCTTAGGAAGGTTATACTTGGAATTCGTAGGTGGAATTGGCCCATCTGTTCTTCTTCAACACGTTGCTGATTCAATGAGCAAGCGATTCGGTCTAAAGGTATAAACGTAATTTTACGCCATTGTAGAGTTAATCTTCGTAGTAGAGTTAGATTGCAGTGCTGACGTTTAAGTAAAGTTGGTCTGACAGTGTGGTAGAATTAGATAACAGTGTGGTAGAGGTGGATTACGTGTAGTAGAGTTAGTCTGTCGTTTGGTATAGTTAGGTTTTATAATGTGCTTAGATTGCAGTTTTGGGGTTTGGTAGAGTTGGCTTGCAGTGTAGTAGAGTTAAATTGCAGTGTTGACGTTTAAGTAGAGTTTGTCTGACAGTGTGGTAGAGTTAGATAACAATGTGGTAGAGTTGGATTATGTGTAGTAGAGTTATGTTGTAGTGTGTGGTAAAGTTAGATTTCAGTGTAGTAGAGTTAGTCTGACGTATGGTAGAGTTAGTGTGACATTTAAGTCTGACGTTTATGCAGATGAAGTATTGGAAAGCACAGCTTACTCTAAGCCAAGCACGAGGCCTAGTTACCGGCAGTTTGAAAACTAGTTATGAAGAACTTCCGTCGTACTTGTTTGCTATTAGAAGAGAGAATCCCAGAACTCTAATAAAGCTCGAAGTTGATGGGCAAGACAGGTTTAAGTTTTTTTTCATCGCCTTCGATGCAAGTATTAGGGGTTTTCCCTACATGAGAAAGGTTGTTGTTGTCGATGGTACATTTTTGTTAGGGAAGTATAAAGGTACTCTACTAACCGCTACCATTAAAGATGGTAACTTCAACATATTTCCTATGGCTTTTGGTGTGGTTGATACCGAGAATAACAAATCTTGGGAATGGTTTTTTAGACAGCTAAACCGTGTGATCCCTAATGACAGAGAACTTGCCATCATATCAGATAGACACAAATCCATTGCTAAAGCCATAAAGATTGTGTACCCACTTTCTTCTCGGAGTATTTGCACCTAGCAGCTACGTAAGAACATTTTGTCAAAATTTAGATGTGGCGAGCCCTTTAAGTTGTTCAAGAAAGCTGCCACCGCTTTTAGGGTCGATGAATTCAACGCTAAACTTGCTCAGATTCAGGCGTTAAATCCAAAGTTCATGCCTACTTGATAAAAGCTGACGTGCGGTTGTGGAGTCGAGTTTACTTTCCCGGAAACAGATACAATTTCACTACGTCGAACATTGCAGAATCAATAAACCATGCATTATCATAGGCAAGAACATTTCCCATTGTCCAACTTATAGATGCAATAAGGTCGACGTTAACACGTTGGTTCACGAAGCGGAAGACGAAGGCCACTCTCACGTCAACTGTCCTAACAACATCTCTTGAAAAGCTCCTAAAGGTAGAGTTACCATTGCCCTTAGTAGAGTTAGTCCCTTTATAGTAGAGTTACCTCGACCTTTAGTAGAGTTAGTCCCTTTGCTGCAGAGTTAACACTGCCTTTAGTAGAGTTAACATTATATTTGTTATAAATGACAGACAAGGGTCGATGAAGCTAGACAGTACAACGTGCAGGACATAGACGAACACCAGGCTGTTGTTACGCGATCTGAAACTTCTCATTTAGTCAACTTGACTGAGAAGACGTGTTCTTGCAAGAGGTATGATGTCGAAAAAATTATTTGTGTCCATGCCATTACCGTTGCTGAGGCTTGTAGAAGGCTGACGATCGAACTTACCCATCCATACTATCACACGACCTTCCTATACAACGCATACTCTGTATCTTTCCAAGAGATGTTGCACTTCCCGTTCCGTTGGAAGTGAGTCGTAAGCTGTGTAATCCACCACACGTGCGTCAACAACCAGGGAGGCCGAAGAAATCGTGGATAAAGAGCTGGTTCGTGTGTTCCCAGCCCGAAAAACGTCCAAGAAAAGTTTCAGCTTGTTCTAAATGTAAGAAACTTGGTCACAATGTCCGGACATGTAGTCAAAGCATTCATTCTTGAATAGAAGAGTTAACACTGTATTTTGTAGAGTTATTTATTTCGTGGTAGAGCTAGACCGTATTATGTGGTAGAGTTAACACTGGGTTTGGTAGAGTTAGATCGTATTATGTGGTAGAGTCAACACTACGCTTGGTAGAGTTATTTATTCCGTGGTAGAGTTAGACAGTATTATGTGGTAGAGTTAACACTCCGTTGGGTAGAGTTATTTATTTCGTGGTAGAGTTAGACCGTGTTATGTGGTAGAGTTAACATTCCGTTTGGTAGAGTTATTTATTCCGTGGTAGAGTTAGACCGTATTATGTGGTAGAGTAATTTATTTCGTGGTAGAGTTAGACCTTGTTATGTGGTAGAGTTATTTATTTCGTGGTAGAGTTAGACCTTGTTATGTGGTAGAGTTAACACTACCTTTGGTAGAGTTATTTATTTCGTGGTAGAGCTAGACCACGTATGGTCTTTCGTTTGGTAGAGTTAGTTCTTGTATGGTATAAACGAGTACGGTGTAGTTAGTTTTTGTATTGTCGAATATTGTAATTGTTTACGGTAGAGTTAATGCTTGTATGGCAATTGAAGACGAAAACGAAAACAAAAACGAAAGGGAAATTACATAAATATATAATAATTGTTTAACAACTAATGATTGGGAAAGATTTTTCTGAATTCGTAGTACCAAGTGCATACTTCACAAGCTTAGGCCATAGGTTGATCAATGTCTTCGGCATCGAATCCTTCAAAAAAATGGAGAATCTCTAGGAATTCACCTCTGCAAGAACATCTTTCTCGATCATATGTTTTTTCGAGAATTAGCAATTGCTGCTCTCCTCACCAACTGAGCGATCCTGGGTGATGAAAGATTCTGTTCTAAAGGTGGTTTATGTATTTCAATGTATCAGCAACTGCTTCCTACAGTAGAGGTCGTAAAACTTCATAACCTTCCTGTCTTCTATCATCTCCTAAACAGACTAGCAGAAATCCATAACCTTCCTGTTCCAAACCACCATCACGATTTCCATTGACAAAGAACTCTGTCATACCACATCGGTATGTAGCTTCCACATTACCGACATTCCATAACCTAGTGAGGAAATTGTTCAAAAGAGACCTACTTCTCAATGGGGAATAGAATGGAGCATAACGTATATCTATATTCCTGAGAACCTCATTCTCATTGCAAAGTTCTTTAAAATCCTTTGACACGAGCCTGATACTATAAATCTCATCAAGTCCTTCCGCTCCACATCGAGCTATAATGTTCGTTAAAGCATTGTTCGGTAAGTCCATGATATGTGCCTTGCGAAAAACGTTGTTTCTTTTTGGTGAATCCATTTATCCAAAACAAAACAAATAACCATCAAGAATTACAAATATAAGCATCAAGATATACAAACTATTACCTTTGTTTGGAGTTTTTGAAAGATTGAAAGGTTTTTGAAAGCTTTTGAAAGATTGAAAGGTGAAGATGGAACGTTTTAGTAAAGGTGAAGATGGATAGTTTAGAAGAAGTTATTAACGATTTGAAGGTTATTTATAACGATTTGACTCTTCAGTTTTCCTTTACATTAGAGTCTAATCGTTATAATGAGTAAATCTCAGAGATCGTGTCCAATATTAAACATTATTAACTTAACTTCCACGGCCAGTGGAAGTTGTAAGCTATTTAAATGTTGTTAATACGTAGATTGTGTCCACGTCTGTCATCCACTGTTTGTTAGTGGCACAGAATGTGGGTAGAGTTAGTTTTGAGTTAGATCATGTATGGTATCGAATAGGATAGTAGTAAATTAGTTGTCAATAACTAACTAACTAATATATTCATGTACGACTACACATATATATACTACTCTAATGCTATACAAATATATACTACTCTAGGACTATACAAATATATACTAGACTAGGACTATACACAAACTATACAAATCTACCAATCCAGCTGGAGGTCTTGGGTTGCTCTGATGAGAAGGTTCTTATCACACTCGAGTGCAGATTGTTGATCACTAGAAGAAATTTCCGATTCTATAGGAAGTTCTTCTTTGAAATCAATGGCGTATTTCAGCCGAGAGAAGGTGACGTACTCGTCACAAAGACCTTCAAAGTTGCATCCGATGGCCACACACGCTCGATAAGCATTGTGGTCTCTGCCCTGGTATCGAGCCTACTATCCTCAAGACGATATATAAGTTCAGCAAACACGTTCTTATCGTGTCTCATCCCTTCGAAGGCTCTAGTCAGACCTCTAAGAGTGTCAAGCAACGCACTAGACTCCTCTGCCTTCCGTTTTTTCTTTTTAACGACTCTCACCACATCCTGCATGGTGGTGGAATCATCCATCCTAATCTGAATTCTCTTCTTCTCTTTTTTCTTGTGTTTTTTCACTTCTTTATTGTGTTTTTTCTCTACTTTGTTGTGTTTTTTCTCTACTTAATTGTGTTTTTCTCTTCTTTATTGTGTTTTTTGTCTTTCCCTTTCTCCACCTGCACTTTTGAACTAGCACTACGCTTGCTCATCCTCTCCTCGACATAAGCATCCGCCTTCCTCTTATTACTTTTGTCCCAAGTGGATTCATCTAGCCTGGAGGCAAGTATGTCTCCAAGCATGGTGTCCACTTTGTGGTCTGCAATATTGTTTGGCCATAGAGGCATTATCTCTAGAGGTTGTGTAGTCAGCTGCTTAAGACGTACCTGGTAGACGAGAAGATGCAATTTATTATTGAACTCTACCACACTACAGATAACTCTACTAAACGTAAATGAGCTCTACTACACATGGATAACTCTACTACACGTAAATGAACTCTACTACACGTAAATGAACTCTACTATACTTGAAATCAACTCCATTGTACTTATAAAATTGAACTCTTCTATACTTGAAATCAACTCCACCTTACTTGAAATTGAACTCTACCATGTATGTATAGTGGAGTAAATGAACTCTTCTATACATATATGAACTCTATCAATCACATTTACTGGCTCTACTACAAAAGGAATTTACCTTTCCATTATTTGCTAGCTCCAACTTCACCAAGTCCTCGGGGTCAATGGTTTGTTTTTTGATGGGTCTCCATCGTAGAATGGGGACGTCACCTTCTCTTTGCTCCCCAAATATTTCTGCGACTATGGAGATGGACTCAAATGCCCATATCAGAAATGCGTGCACAAACCCGTGTACTGTGTAATTACTAGCTTTTTTGCATCCTGCCATTTTGATCGATTTTATCAGTTCTAGAAACGCCACTCTTCCCCATGGATGCCTCTCGAACATCTCAAAATTTGTAACCAACTTCACAGCACTGAAAGAGAGCCTACTATTTGTGTGGCAACCAAAAACTCCTACATTCAAAACCACTAGCAAGCCCACCATCTTCCTCTTCTCTAAAGACCACCCTCTACATCTCCCCAAGATTTCTTTCAACTCTACCCATTTTGGTCCTTCACCAACCCCTAAGCCAATATCTTCCCAAAGTTCTATGTGCGCTTCATCTGCCCTATTAGAAGCCTTCTAGAAGTTACTGCAATTAAGCTGCGTTATTTCAGCAAATTCGTGCAGAGAAAACCTCGTAAGCCGAGACCCAAACAGCAGCCAAATCTCATACATCTTCTTAGTCACTAGTTGATTCATCAACAGGTACTGTATATGCCTCCCTGTAAAGTTGTAGTTGGAATCTGCTAGCTTCACAAAAATGCCTACGCAAGTGTTCTCCTTTATGTCTACGTATGCATCATCACCAATACCCTTGATCATATTACTGATGTTTTTTAGATTGATAAATGGTTGATGCTTCGATTCTTCATCACCTATACACCGTGTGTGATAAACTTCTTCGGGTACTTCTTGTCTGCCATATCTAAAGATGAAAGAAAACAAACGATAAGCATTATAAAACCCAACTCTACCACACTACAAGGCAACTCTATATTCTTACAATCTAACTCTACAAACGTCAGACTAACTCTACTACACTACAACCTAACTCTACCACACAACAACCCAACTCTACCACACTACAAGTTAACTCTACCACACGATAATCTAACTCTACTAAACGACAGCCTAACTCTACTATACCAGACAGAATCCAACTATACCGCACACTACAACCTAACTCTATTACACTACATACCAACTCTACCACACATCAGACTAACTCTACTACACTACAAGTTAACTCTACCACACGATAATCTAACTTTACTAAACAACAACCTAACTCTACCACACGGAATCCAACTATACCGCACACTACAACCTAACTCTATTACACAACAAACCAACTCTACCTCACTATAATCTAACTGTACCACACGTCAAACTAACTCTACCACACTATAATCCAACTATACCCCCTACGACCTAACTCTACCAAAAGTCATACTAACTGTACTACACGTATCATATCGCTTCTTCACCCTTACCCTCACAACTAATTACGAACTATATCACATTGGCTTAGACTGGGGAAGAAATCTACTAGACACAGAATAAGTTAGTGAAGAACAAAAACCCAAATGTCGCAAAATTGAGAAATTGAAATCTCGCAAAATCGAGAAACCCAATGTCTACGTTAACCCTAAACCCAAATGCCCTTACGAAAAAGAAGAAAAAGCAGAAGAGGAGCAGAGGATAAAGAAAAGAAGAAACTTACCGACAATGAAGACGACGAGTACGAAGAACAAGATGAAGAAGAAGACAACGAGTATGAAATACAGCGAAGAACACGTTAAGTAAGACGAGGAAGGAACAAAATCAAGAGAAGTTAACGACAACAGTTTACACTATAGGTTTCTTTCTTTTTCGGGTGCGAAACTAACCAAAGAAGAAGAAGAAAATAGAAGAAGACATCAGTTTTTTGTCCACATCTTTTTTTTGGACAAAAACTATAATAGTAATTACACTATAGTTTTGCTCTATTTGAGCAATTCTTTCATAAAAAAATAGATAAGAGACCCAAGAGGATCTCACCATTGCTCATGAGTAATAAATGTAAAATTCAGAAATAATGTGGCAGACCTGCAAATTAAACAAAATATAGTGATCAAAATTGAAAAGAGTAAGAAGAAAAGAATATCTTTGAAAACATGTAAGCAACGATCTCCCTCGTTTTCTATTTTGTCATCCCCGCACGATCCGTACGTAAGCATTGCTTCCCAACCATTCCCTCCGAAAGGTATTAAAAAGAAATCATGAAAACTCTCAGAATTTCTAAATCTGCTAAAAAACCCTCCAAAACATTTTAATTTTGACTGGTTTTCGTTTCGAAGGTAAGCTTGACCTCTCTTATTCATCGCCATTTTGGCTTCTTCTTGCTTTCTTTTCATCAAAGTTTGATTTTTTCCAATTTCATTGCTTTGGTTCATGCTGTGTTTCGAAGTGTTATAATGATTCTAAGTTTCAGGGTTGCTTGAGAGCACTTTGAAGAGAAAGGAAAAAAATGGGAATTGATGGTATAGATGTCTGCTTTATCATCTGGAAAGTTCTTAGATTTTCAACGATTACCACTTGCAAATACGTGAGGAAGTACCCAATTGCGTCTGGGGTTTCTGCGTTTACGCTCCTCTTATATGTTTTCCTTCCTCGTTTTATCTCTGTAATCATATCCTGAGCTCGAAAATCGATGATGTATCGGAGGAAGAAAACAGAACGGATCGAGAGTTATCGTCTGAACAGAGAAAATTGGAGAAGGTTGAGTTAAAGCACCAACGAAGTGTTCGACGAAATGCTAGAAGGAAAGTTGAGGAGGTTGGGAAAGATTGGGATTCGTCGCAGGCTAGAGAGGATGAGAGAGGCAAGGTTATTCTTAAGACTCTCTATGGGGAAACCTTACCGGATACAATCACTCCAGATCTAGAGAAATTTAAGAGAGAGAGGACATTGCTTGTTTCAGAAGAAAGCTTATTTGATTCTGACCTAGACAATGATGGGAATGTTATTGTCTTAAATCCATTAGAGAGACTAACGAGCGTTGGTGGTGGGGATGAAAATGAAGTAGAATGTTCATCTTCATCAGAAGAAGAAGAACAGGAAGAGGATCAAGAAGAAAAAAAAAGCCAGGTCGTAGTTGCGTGGACAGAGGATGATCAAAATAATTTGATGGACCTTGGGACATCTGAGATCGAACGAAACAAGAGGTTAGAGAGTTTGATTTCCAGAAGAAGATCGAGGAGATTTTTCCTACTTGCAGCTGAGAGAAGTCTTATGGATATGGAAATTCCTCGGATTTGTATTGGTCGAAACTATTGTGGTTTGGATAAAGGAAACTATGACATCGATGGACTACTCATGCCAGGCTCTGCACCTTCCATTTTACTACCAAGAAGAAACCCATTTGACATTCCTTACGATCCACAGGAAGAGAAGCCAAACCTGACGGAAGATAGTTTTCAGCAAGAATTCGCAGATGCTAACTCTAAAGATACCTTCTTTTGCCGCCATAAGAGCTTTCATCACAGAGTTATTTCGTCAGAATTTCAAAAAGATTGTAAATTGGCGTCTTCGTGGAGAAAGGAAGTTGATGGTAGACCTAGGCCACTTCAAGGTATATGTTCTTTCTCTCTTTCCCTAAGTTGTTATATGAATAAACAAAGATCAACAAATCTGTCTACATAAACTTTTTTGTGAACTTGGTATATCATTAAGGTACTATATTTGCCATCAATCCACTTCCATGTTTGGTTGAATTTGGACTGAAACATTAGGACTACCTTTTGCTTTGTTTCACTGATCAAGGTCATGATTAGGATTCTGCATTAGTGCATTTCTTAATGAAATTTACGTGCTGATGTAGATAGCAACGATAAACCACTTCTAATGGAAGAAAAAGTTCCGGCAACAGGAAAAGGAAATGACACTGAAGCAGGGGAGGTAACGATAGAGACGGATTCCATGGGAAACGATGATAGTGACTCGAACTCGTTGCTTTCTCCGCGAGAAAGAGAGAAAGGTTACAATGTCTCGGACCAATCAGATGCATCCGGAACTTCTGGCAAACGAAATGATAGTGTTGGAAGTTCTCTTGCGGGTTTAGTGCCTAGAAGCGGTAGTTCAAGTTCACTAGTCACCGCAAGGCAAAGATACATGGAGCATTTCGGTTATAGCACAAGAAAACGTCATATCGTGACACATTCCGTTGACTCTGATCTTCAAGTTGAGGTTTCCGAACTTGGATCATCTCTGACTTCAGTTGATGGGAATGACTTCTCTGATGAAGAGAGATCGTTGTTTGTTTATGAATCCGAGATTGGAAAGGAAATGGGTTGTAATGGTGATGAATCTGAAATCTTACCTGTGGGGAAAGATGAACAAAATCTACATGAAACTGCTTCTTTAGCTTCTCCAGTAAATGAAGAATCAAAAAGGCTGGATTCCAAAAGAGCAGAGGTTAGTTCATGTTGTTTCTTAATCTGGTTTCATGGAAATGGTTTTGAGTTTTTTTATTAATTCCTCAAAAATGTTAAGAAATTGAACATAATTGTAACTTTTTGTCAGGAGTTAAACAAACATCCAGAGAACTCAGCGGATGAGATTAAGATAAGTTATGACTCTGACGAACCTCAGCCATCTGACAGAACCGATCAAGAATCTGAAGAGCCTTGTGAGAGAAACTATGGAGAAGAAATGCAACAAATGGAGGAAGCTGAAGCTTCTGATGTAAATCATCATGGAAACTCTGAAGAATCGGCTGCTTCTCCAAGATCAATGTTACCAGAACCGTTGCATCCAGACCAGACTCATTCTGAGAATTTAAATCATACATCAGATGGTCAGCTGCAAAATGTGGATCCACCTGCTGAATCATCCCATAATCAATTAGATGTACTTTCTCAATTTCCTAAAGTGAAATGCAATATCTTTATACATTCACATACATGTACATATTGTTTGACGCTTGGAATTGTTTTATCTGTCGCAGGAACACTCTGAGCCAACTGAGGAAACTACAGTAGAAACTGTTTGTTCAGATGTCACGGGAACAGTTCAGGAGAAGCAAGAGGTGAGCAGTTATTCTTTTTCCAAAGTTACAATTCTCTGTAATAACTTGATTTAAAATATCCATTTCTTCTCTTGCTTAGCATTGAACATGAAACTCAGGGACCTGAAGTAACATTTAATGATGAGTGCAAATCTGCTGAAGACCACGGACTATCTATTGATCCATCGGCTGAAATACTCAAACAATAATAACAAAGAGAACTAATTCATCTTTGTTTATAGGATCAAACACAAATGTAGCAGCGAAGAACACTCCCACTGGTGTCTACATAAACAGTGAAATAAAATGATACGATTTTTGTATAGATAGAAATTATATTCTTTTTGATGTGATGTCAAATTGTTTCATAGAAAGTATAGTGGGAGTGTATAAGTTTCTGTGTGTTATATATACAGTATAAGATTTGATATAATATTATTTGATAGACCAAATTAATTTAAAAAAATTCTTTTAGACTATTTGTAATTGTTATCGTGTAATTATTAAAGAGTTAATTTTTTTAATTACTCGTAATTTTCACTCAAGCCTGGTTTTGATTGGTAAATTTTTTGTTAAGCCTTATAAATTTGTAAAAGGAAATCACATTTGAGCCAAACAAAAGTGTAGATATATTTTTTGATTTTTGATTTGTTCAATCAATTGAAATGGGAATTGTAAATTATAAATAATTTTTCGTGTAGTTTCAATTAGAAAATTTAGGCTATGGATCTATTATCTACCTTTTCTTACTAAAGCTGCCGTATGTTTTTTTAAAACCTTTTATTATCAAAAATTTCATAATCAGTCATCACCATTTTAGTCTTCATACTTTCATATTTGTCACAAACTCATTTTAGAGTTAAACCCACGATTTCGCAATTTTCTTTCCGCCGTTCAAAAAACTCCAATAATCAACCGTCTACTCCATTCTATCCTCCCGATTAAGCTGCTCTGTCGACTGATTCGGTCTTCTATCTCACCAGACGAAACTTTCGTCACGAGTTAACGGTTGATTTCACTGCTCGACATTCCTTTTCTTCGACAATGGTCTTCGAATCTCCGAGTAATTATTTTTCTCCCGTTCCAGTGGATCCTTTGATCAAGGTTCTTATGCTTTTTACTGATTTTGTTTTTTTTACTAGGGTTGAGATTTGTTGTTTGTGCAGCGGATATCGACACCGATTAAGGTTATTCTTTTTCTTTTACTATTAATCTCTCCAATTTATAAATGGTTCAAGCTTTAACAAGCTTCCGGGTTTCAAAGTAGCATCTCAGAAGACTATACATTTATAAATCTTAATTGAGGCGTGTGCATTGGCATGTCAGGCGAAGCTAAAAACTCGAAGACGCAATGGGTAAGCCTAATTTTGAAAGCTTTCAATTGTGAAATAGAATTTCATATCTTCTAATTTTGTTTCCTTTTTCTGGGTTTTTATATTTGTGTTGTATTATGAAATGGGAATTGAACAGCGAGAATCAAAGTTCATGAATGAGGGAGAAATCAAAAGTAGATCTTTCGACTTAGTTAAAGGAATTTAAGGCAGAGCTTGCTCTTCTTCGTGTCGCTAAGGTCACTAGAGGTGCTCCCAATAAGCTCTCTAAGATGTACGTGTTTCTATGTCTCTTAGTATTTACACTTGTATTTCTGAATATTGCATCCCATTTTGGATCATATTTATGTATTTGGAACATAAAATTCCATAGTGGTAGTGGTTAAGCATATGTGATAATCATTTGTGAATAGGTTTAGGTTGAATCAGGTTTTCTGGATTTGTAATTGATACATATATGTGACTGAGTTTACTCACTGCTGGAATATTTCAACACTGATTTTAAATCACATTCATCTCAAATGGGCTTTGTGTGTTGTTCAGCAAGGTGGTGAGAAAGTCAATTGCTCAGGTATTGACAATGATCTCACATAAACAAAATTCTGCTCTTAAAGAGGCTTACAAGAACAAGAAGCTTTTGCCTCTCGATCTTCGTCATAAGAAGACTAGAGATATTAGGAGGAGACTCACCAAGCATTAGGTATCTTACCAGTTTGGGTTTTAAAAATGAAACCTTTTTGAACGAAAAATGAATGTGATATCTCTCAGGATCTCTATTGCATTGTGTTTAGTAGATATTATTTCTCTCATGGTCTCTATTGTATTGAGCGTAGTAAATTCAAAGTGATTTTTTGAAATTCACATGGTGTGTTTATACTTAACGAATTACTTCTGGCTGTTTGGAACAGGCATCTCTGAAGACTGAAAGGGAGAAGAAGAAAGAGATGTACTTTCCAATAAGTATATTGTCAAGGTGTGAACTTTTACCTAAATCACATCAATTTTTGTATATTCAAAGTTTTGCTCTTCTGTGAGTTTGCTGTTTTTGTAGTTACCTGTACCAAGATTTCGAAAGCTCATCTTAATGAAAGTTTTGTTTCACAGAAGCAGCTCAATTATCGTTATATGTTCAATTCTTTTGGATGGATTTCGTATCCTACTAGAAGTTACAAAGTATGTTTACTATTTTTTCAGGTTCGTATTTTTCCATATGGTGGGGCAACATCGATTGAGGGTTATATCATGGATCCAAATTGAGGTGTGTGCATTGACATGTCATTAATGAAGGTATATGTAATCTTGTGTGTCTGACATAATCATACGCAATTTATTTTTAAACATATATTTTGATGTTATACAATAAAAGAATATGGCATTCCATTCCATGAACTTCCTACATTAGTATAAGCGACTTTCAATACACATTGATATTGTGAAATTCATTGATTATATAAATTGTGCTTCAGGGATGAAATCTACAGAGTTTGCTTTAGCATTGTTTGATGCTTTGAAAAGGAGCGAATACATTTGGGAAAATTCTATAACCTGTAAAAGATTGACGGTTAGTAACATAACTCACTAATTACTAGACTTGGTACAAAGTTGTAGCCAGATGGAATTTTGAATTCAATTTTTGTTTTCATGTGTTTAATAGACATGGATGTACTTGATGGTAACGATGGTCTTTTCTTATTGAAAGGTTGATTCGTGCATTCAGGTCAGGCGTTGAGGTTGTTTCAATCAAAAAGGTATAATCTATAAACATTTCTATACAAAAATATCAAATGGAATTGTAGGGACATTGTATATTCATATGATTATAACCATAATGTCATATATTGGTCCTCTAAACATCAAAATCATACATGAGTAATCAAGGTACGTAAAATCCTTATTTTGATTTATTATCAGTTAAATATCCAATTTTTTAGCTATAGGATATCGTTGTCCTTAATTTTCAAAAAAAAATTACAAGAAAGTGGGCAACTAACTTCCCCACTATTTAGCATTATCCCAATCCACTAACCTATTTCTAAGGTAACTTCCTTCTCCTAAACGTACATCTATTTATTTATCTTAACTCTAATTGGTTTTTATTTGTGGTGATACTTTTAAAAAAGCAAAAGATTTAGAGATGGCGATGAATAAGAGAGTTTGTTTTTCGAAAAAAATCAGATGAACTATCTTTGGCAGTACATCAAGAGTTCACTAAGCTTCCATTGCTTAAATCGTTCAAGACAGTCCGGACAATCAGAGTTAAAATACTTAACTCATGGAGACAGCACTCACCAACCACGGGAGAATCTATTGAACTCATTTTAGGAGATGAAAGTGTGAGTTTACTATCTAAAAATTTTGTTTATGTCACACGTTTACAAACATACATTTTATAATCTTTAAAAACAATTAAATCTATGTTTACATAATATGTTTCAGAGGGTTCGAAAATCGGTGTTGTTGTAAAGAAAGAGCATATTAACAAGTTTGAGAACGTTTTGACTGTAGGGCGATGGAAGATAATAGAAACGTTTGATTTGAACAAAGAGTTTGGTTTCAACAAGCCTTCTCTGCACACCTATAAGATTGGTTTTTTATACATGACAACCGTTATGGATTCTCATCCTGTAAACGATGAGTCATTCATCAAACTATATAAGTTTGATGATATTATCAACAACCATCTCAACAACAAGTTCAACACTAAAGTATTAATTGGTTCGTATTACAATTCTTATTTTCCCCTCATTTTTATTTACTTTGTGCATTACTGTAATTACTAATATATACATTACACAATGCTAAATCAGATGTCGTTGGTCAGCTTAATGGTATTGGTGAGATGCAGACCATTGATATCCGTGGTAAAGACACTCACAAGATCGATTTCTTCCTAACATACAGTGAGTATGTTAACCGTTCCTAAAACAATCTATAGACTACACTATGTCTTTTGTTTTCATAACAACATATATGATATGATGTTCATTCTTTGAAGGGACCATCTCCTTGAATGCATGTTGTGGGGTAAGTATGCAGATATGATATACGATGCATACGCCAACAAAGGTAACGAAGGTGTCTATTGTTTGATAAGATTTGCAAAAATCAATATTTGGAAAGATATGTTTTTATAATCTCTGTTACAAAACATATTTTCTTAAATATTTTAGGAGTATATATTTTTGCACTAATTTTTTAAGTATGTTTTGTTTCTTTTTCAGAAACATTAACGGTGTCTAATGCTTTTGATGCTTCCATTGTGACAACTGATCACAACTTCCCTGAGATTAAGGCGTTTAAGCAATTAATAAGTTTTACGCTAAAACCTGAATGCATTTTCATTTATTTTCTATATATACCTTACTAATTTGTTTTTTTATATTCAGGTTTACTGAAGAAACTCCTCGCATTACTCCAATTTTTTCAAAGACAAAAATTGGAAAACTTACTTCTGCAAGTACACAGTTGTGCTCTCAATATCCAATGAAAACAATAGTTGAGCTTCTGGATACATATGAGGTTTGTTTGTCTTTTTTTTCCTTTTTTCTTAAATATTAGTCTTGATTGAGTGTATTAAAAGAACTAAATTATTGTCATACACAAGAGGGTAAATATCGAGTTATGTGCACGATCTATGCTATTGACACTGATCCTGGTTGGTTCTATTTCGCTTGCCGTAAATGCAACAGAAAAGTATACAAAGGGTCATTGCTTGAGGACAATCATGCTAAAAATCAAAAATCAAAGTTTTTCTATGAGAACTGCAATTGTTACGCAAAAGTAGTTGCCGTAAGGTGAATATTGTTGACAAAATTATTTACTTTATATAACAGGGTTTTTAAAGCTGACATGTATTTTCAGGTAAAAGCTACATGTTGACATAAAAGATGATACAACTGAGTCTAAATGCATGCTTTTCGATACTTATGGTGTTGAAGTTGTTGGCCAGACATCCCAATCACTTCTTGGAGGACGATTGGAGGAGGTACTTTTTTTACCATTCATAAATCTGAGTCACTCCTTCATTTTGACCAGCATATTTTGAATATGGTAATATGCAGATAGAAGATCCCGATGATTTGCCCCAGGTCATTATCGACATTAAAGGTAAAACATATCAGTTTCTTCTTATGGTTGAGGCGAGAAATATTTCCAAAGCTGAGGACACATTTAAAGTTGCACAGGTTTGGAAAGGAGAAAATTTGATTGAACAAATGGATGTTGAATTCGAAGGTCAACCTACAGTAAATGATGATCTAGTAAATTTTCTTGTTTTCCATGTTATTATTTTCATCTACAATACACTTTATATTTATTGTAGATTTTGTAATAATTTCATTTTCTAGCAGGTTGTGTTAAAGCTGAGCAATAGTGGGGAGTCATCCGATTACCCAGACTGTAATTCAACAACACCTATCTCCAACAACAAAGATGAGTTACAGACTACTAATGATGTAGAAGTACTCGAAACAAAAACAGAAGCTAAAGAAAACACTCTAAACAAGAGACCGAAGTTTGATCCCAAAAAAGTGAAACAAAAAAAGTGTCAAAAAAACAAAGAAATGATATTGTAGCACATTTATATTCTTATTTGTTTCCCATTTAGGTTTGCACATTTGTGTTTCTTTTATGTTTTATTCAATCTTAGTTTAGGTGTTTTCTTAGAAGACTTACTTTGTTTATGTTCTACTTATTATTTCCCTTAAGTTTAATGCTAATTCTACTTTGATATTTTTATCTCAGCCCAAACACAAAAATCAGATTGAAACAAAACTGACATTTTCTAGGTGTTTAATATTGAAGATGTTAGGAACCTCATCATGATCATTATTCACGAGTTTAAACCAATTAAATGGAGTCGAGACTACTGTCTTTATTTTTTGTAATGTAATTTCAACTTCGTAAGGTAGACAAAGTATTTTGGAAATTGTTTTCATCACCAAAAGTCTTTACACATTAGCCAAATAATTGACAAAAACAACATTATTTTTGTGCTGAACGCAGAAACTATGTCACAGATTTAATAACAGTAATTGTTATTCATTTTCTATTATGATTTTGATTTTATCATCTAAATTTAAAGATGGGCGATTATGCGTAAAACACATAGGCATTTAGAATAGATGGATTTGTTGATACAAGCATAAAAGAACAAGCATGAAGATCTAAATGATAATTATTGTTAGTTCATGTAGATTTGAATGTTTGCATGATAACTATTCACTTTATTTATTAAAAAAAAATCGGCTATTATATACACCCACGATCACCACTCACACTAAAATTTCTCCAATTTTGTTTTCTTTTCCCCACAACTCTTACATAATATATGTGTGTTTCACTAGCTAATTTCTTAATGTCGAGTATGGAAACCAAGTCATGTAAGCTTTCTGGTTTTGAAGATAACTTTTACTCTGAAAATGAGTCTGACTCTTCCGATTATGAAGCACTGAAAGTGGTAGAACTAAATTATAACACATTTCAAGAATGTATTCTTCGTTTACACTTATTTTCTCTGTAGTTAAAGATGACTAATTACTTTGCTTTTAAAAAAATGAGAGTGACTGAAGAATACATAGATACAGTTGAATATGATTATACCTCTCAAGAGGAAGATAGCAGCATCGAAAATGATGAGAACACTCCCAGTGAAAAACTATTGTCGTTGATGAAGAGCTTTTAGTTGAGTATACTCAGAGATATGAGTTGCTATGCATGATTTCCAAAAGTATTGCAAAAGTTTGTGATCCTCTCAAAGATTCCCAAGTCAGTGAATTTCAATCGTCTACATCAGAAACTATCAAGAGAAGCTTACCTGCACAAAAACAAGTTATTATTTCACAAACTATCAAGAGAAACAGAGCTGCACATTGTTTAAAATATCTCAACATTGTTAAAGTAATTTTTCTAATATGAAATCCTAATGGCAGGTTATATTGACGATGGCGACCCAACACATAGTTTTGAATATTATGGGGTTTTATTCTAGTATGCTCAACGTATAAACAAGAGATGAAGATTACGTAAACCAATATACATAGGGTGTTGTTTACAAGGACAAGTTCAGTTGCCATTGTTAAAGGATTCTCCTGAATTACTGTGGGTTTTGACAACTAATAATGATGAGCTTTCAAAACATTTTAGAGAGAATATCAGAGCATACAACATGATATTTGCATTCACATCTATTGGAGGCAAGGTTGATAAAAAAAATAAAAAGAGGTCGTGGTCCGCAGATGTTTACTTTGCAAGGGTAAAACTACCATCTAATGGGATCTTTGAATCCTAAAACAGGAGATTTTGCTAAATTCTCACAATTATATATTGTTGACACTGAGAATAAGATACAAAACAGACTGAACATCATGAGGTAGTGTTCAAAAAGAGACAATATTTAACCTTTTGTATGCTTGTGTATAACGTCTAACAATTATAATGTAATGATTATTGACAACAAAGCAAAGAACGACAATAACAAAATCAAGAGAAAGAAATTCAGGAAAGAAATTATTGAGGTTCTTATAAAACTACTGGATAAGCTTAGTCCTCATATTAAAACTTTCCGACGTGCTAGAGACAGGTTTAACATGAACAAAGATAAAAGTTTGCAGATACGGATAATATCAAAAAGGGAAACAGACGGAAGGCTATAGTGCGAACCAACTGCATCTGAGTGTGTTGCTTTAATTCCTGGTGATTTTGAGGAGAATATGGATAAGCGTGATATTATTCTAGAAGAAATGTCTGGAAAGTTGAAGAGAATTGATGAGCTACACCCTTCGTATTTGGCTTTCTAATATCCGATTATATTTCCAAGGGGTGAGGATGGTTACAGAATTGGTATCAAAAAGGGTAAGACTGATGATATTGGTAAGAAGACAAATCAATATATCAGCATGCGACAGTGGTTTGCATTTTGAATTCAGGAAACGAAAAATGAAAAACATATTCTACTTCGTTCTAAATGTCTACTTCAACAATTTGTTGTTGATGGCTACACAATGATAGAGTCAAATAGGTTGAGATATGTTTTAGGAAACCAAACTAAGTTAAGGAGTACTACAATTGAGAAAGTCAAAAAAGCAAAGGAAATCGGTGGTGGTGATTTGAGCAATCATGGAATAAGTGTTGTTATTCCTAAATCGTTTACTAGAGGTCCTAGGTACATGCGTTCAAGTTGTCTCGAAGCAATGGCCACATGTGAAAATCTAGGCTATCCAGATTTTTTTATCACTTTTACTTCCAATCCTAAATGGCCTGAAATCACAAGATTTGTGGAGAAACGTGGTTTAAAAGCTAAAGACAGGCCATACATCATTGCAAAAATGTTCAAGATTAAGATTGATAATCTTATGCATGATTTGACTAAAAGCTATATTTTTGGCAAGACTCCATCAGGTAAACATATTTGTTTACCATTATATCTACCCTATTAATTTTAATTGCATGCATATGTTGTTACAATCTAGTCTCTACTAAGGTACGTTTGGAAATACTTTTCACTACGTTTTCAGTATGCATCATACATTGTCTATACAAAATAATTTTAAAAAGCTTTTAACAACAGCTTATTTGATGTGTATAGTAGTAAAAAAAACGTCTGAACTACACATAAATTTTTCAATAAAATCTATAAGGTGTGACAATATATATCAGATGTGTTAACATAATAATAGTTTTCACAGACAATATATAGAACCTAATTCTCATATATAAAGTAACAGTTTTGTATAGTTTTGTTAAGTCTCTTTATCTTCATAAATTCATTGTATTCATGGTAACTTTTACTAAATAGTTAAAAGTTAATCTTGGTTATCAAACAGCTATGTACACAGTGGAGTTTCAGAAGATAGGTCTACCACACGCTCATATCTTATTATTCATGGCACCAGATTCTAAAATTCTTAAAGACCGTGAATCATACAATCCTTAACAACACCATATAACTCAGGTTCCAAATTTTCATCAGGAATTTCTGCAGTGATAATCTTATCATGCAAATCCTATGCAATTGTGTATTGTAGATGGTAAATGCACAAAAATATTTCCAAAATTAAATTTTGATTACACATATGTCAACAATGAAGGATTCCCCATGTATAAAAGAAGATATATTGGTCGTTTTGTTGAGAAACATGGTTTCAAGTGTGATAATACATACATTGTTCCTTACAACAAGAAGTTATCTTTAAGGTATCATGCTCATATTAATGTAGAATGGTGCAATCAATATGGTTCATGCAAATATCTATTTAAATATGTCACAAAAGGACCATATCGTGTTACTATTTTGGTTGAGCCCACTAACTCTGGTGGATGTGTTCATGATTCTTCAGAATTAAACAAAAGGAATGAAGTAAAAGATTGGTTCGATTGCAGGTTGACTTCCCATTAATTTAGTTATTTTATAATGTAAATGTACAAGAGGTAAAACAAATTTTTTATTTATGTATTTACTTTCTCAAGTATGTGTCTGCATGTGAGGCTATGTGGCGAATTTATTCTTATGATATTCACTATCGGACAACTCCAGTTGTAAAGTTGTATTTTCATGAAGAAGGCAAGCAACTAGTTTATTACAAAGAAGAGGACACAGATGATGATGTCATTGAAAGACATGATGAAGGGTTAACACAATTTCTGGCATGGTTTGAGTTAAATAAACAAATAATTCGGCTAGGCAACTGTTGTATGAGGAGATACCTAATTTGTTCATTTGGGATAATAAACACAAGATATTCAAAAGGAGAAGAGATAAGTGTTACGTTATTGGCAGAATAAACTATGTGCCCAAAAAGATAGAAGAATCGTACTACCTACGAATTTTATTGGGGCATGTGTGAGGACCAACCAGTTTTACTAATTTGAAGACTGTAAAAGGTGTTGTACATGAGACCTTTAGAGATGCATGTTTCACTTTGGGCCTGCTAGATGACGACAAGGAGTATGTTGAAGCTATTAAAGAAGGAAGTTTCATGTGTTCAGCTCATTTTACTAGGAGATTATTTGTTAACTTGCTCATGTCGTATACTTTGAGTAAGCATGAGGAAGTTTGGGATTCAACGTGGAGACTTTTATCAGAAGATATTCTCTTTACGATAAAGAAGAATATGAAACACCAATGTAATCTTTTGTTCCTCTTAACATTTTACTACTCTATTGTAAATTTGTATATATATTTAGTTTGTTGATAATAATAGTTACTTATATTTCAGATATCAATCTCAGTGAAGCTGAACTAAAACAGTATACCCTCAAAGAAATAGATAAACTACTTGCAAGTCATGGTTCATCGCTCTCTAAATATGATTACATGCCACAATTGCATAACTTTGATGCTTCAACTATAAATCAACTTATTTGTGATGAGCATAATTATGATCACACACTATTGGAGAAGTATCTTGAAGAATGGTTACCCAAAGCCACAGAAGAGCAAAAGAATATATATGATGAGGTACTTGACGCTGTTTTACATGACAAGGGTAGATCCTATTTTGTATCAGGATTTGGAGGAACTGGGAAGACATTTCTTTGGAGATTACTGTCAGCTGCTATAAGATCTAGAGGAAACATAGTTCTTAATGTTGCATCTAGCGGAATTGCAGCACTTTTGTTAGAAGGTGGGAGAAAAACACACCCAAGGTTCTGTATACCTATAAATATCGATGAATTTAGCACATGTTCTTTTACAAGAGGATCTGAGATTGGGGATTTGGTTAAAGAATCAAAACTCATTATTTGGGACGAAGCTCCATAACCAGTAAATACTGTTTTGAAGCTCTGGATCGAAGTATGAAGGACCTAATTCGTGACCCAGAGAACAGAAGTTTCGGAGGTGTTTTTGGTGATGATTTTCGTCAATTTTTTTTTGTTATATGTTATCGAGGTCGACAAGAAACAGTCTTTTCAGCTCTTAATTCATCATACTTGTGGAGTTGTTGCAAAGTTTTAAAACTAAGTAAGAACATAAGACTACTTGCTGACATAAGTGACCAGGATAAGCATGAAATTGGGGAATTCTCTAAATGGCTTCTAGATGTTGGTGATGGAAAGTTGTCATTACCAAACGATGGAGTTGCTGAAATAGATCTACCTAAAGAACTCCTTATTACAAATGTTGATGACCCTATTGAAGCATTATAAAGGCTGTTTGTGGAAATGGATGGTTCGAAATTAATGATATTTTGGTGCAATTCTTTGTCCAAAAAATGTTGACGTCCACGTAATTAATTATATTTTGGTGCAAAGGCTTAACGGTTAGTTTTAAATAGTGTTCTAAAATTTTAATGTGATTATTAGAATTAGCTTTTCTTCTATTTTTCTAAAAATGTCTCTTACTAATTTGTATTGAAGTATTGATCCAACCGATCATAAGTCGCTTAATAATCCTGTTTACACACCATATTTTCTAAATAATGTCAATGCTTCAGGGTTACCAAATCACTGCCTAAAGCTAAAAGTGGGTTGTCCAGTAATGTTGCTCAGAAATATAAATCTGAGTGGTGGTTTATGTAATGGCACAAGACTTCAAATCACTCAATTGGCTGACCATATACTTGAGGCTAAAATACTAACAGGGACTACGATTGGCACAAATGTTTTAATACCTAGGATGGTTATATCGCCCTCTGATGCAAAAATACATTTCCAAATGAGAAGAAGACAGTTCCCAGTCATGGTTTCATTTGCAATGACAATCAACAAAAGCCAAGGCCAAACTCTTAGACATGTTGGACTCTATTTGCCTAAGCCATTTTTTCACATGGTCAGTTGTATGTCCCAGGGTTAGTCAGAAATTTGGTCTCAAGATTTTGGTTACTGATAGGAAAGGAAAACCTCAAAGTAGAACAACAAATGTTGTTTACAAATAGGTTTTCCAAAATGTTGTGTAGATAGTTAATAATTATAATGTTTTTTTAATTTTCAGCGTATGTTTCCTATTATTGTATGTTGTATTGCAGATATAAAAACAAAAACATATGAAGTATTTTGTTTTTCACAGTACCACATAGATAATATCATCGTAATTTCATTTTAACTATATCTTATATTTTCAGTGATTGTATGATGTAGAGATAGGGATGTCTAACCTCTATGTGTGCTTTATTTATCTTGTAGAATGTATGAAATATGTCCTCAATCTTCATCTCTTCTGAAATTTGTAAGAATACACATCATTAGATTTGCAAGGTAATAACTCAACTTTCGAAAAGCATATCGTAGTTTACCTCTTTATCTAAGTTACCAAATAATATTTTTGTACATAACATTTAGCAATTCTGTCATAGTAAGTGTACAAGTATAAATTACGTAATCATTGTATTATTATCATGGTTAAAACTGTTTAAGTCATTTACTTATTCACCAGTAAAACTATATAACTTAACTTTGTTGTAAGTGTGAAGATTGTAGCATCTAACACTGCTCATACATATATGGCATCATGATCATGGAAGAAGAGGTAGTCCACTTTTATTCCTCCTTCTTCCACTACTACTCTTACAAACTCCATCTCCATTTCCTTTAGCTTCTTCTCGACTGCTTCCATACTTTCGCTCTGCATTTTTCAACACCAATATTACTACCACACAAATCTATGATATGAAAGATAACCACAATGTATGCTAAATTTCACATATATATAGCCAGAGACAACCAAGATTAGCTTTTTAGTTTAAGGTAGAAAGCTTTATGGCGTTGAAGACCTTAAAGACAGTTAGGTATTCCGAATACATAAGCAGAGCATGCATGCAAAATGGAAGAAATAAACTAACAAAAGAAGAATTTAATTACATGCATATGTTGTTACAATTTAGTCTCTACTAAGCTATGTTTGGAAATACTTTTCACTACGTTTTCAGTATGCATCATATACATTGTGTATACAA
This sequence comes from Lepidium sativum, assembly GCA_023374145.1. Classification (NCBI taxonomy): domain Eukaryota; kingdom Viridiplantae; phylum Streptophyta; class Magnoliopsida; order Brassicales; family Brassicaceae; genus Lepidium; species Lepidium sativum. The sequence goes on from JAKUCM010000514.1 coordinate 41,860, forward strand.
AATAATTTTAAAAAGCTTTTAACAACAACTTATTTCATGTGTTCTGTAGTAAAAACGTCTGAACTACACATAAATTTGTCGATAAAATCTATAAGGTGTGACAAACATAAAACAATGAAAACATGATAGATCAGATGTGTTAACATAATAATAGTTTTCACAGACAATAGACATAACCTAATACTCATATATAAAGTAACAGTTTCGTATAAGTTTTGTTATGTCTCTTTATCTTCATAAACTCATTGTATTCATGGTAACTTTTACTAAATAGTTAAAATTCTAGAGAAAGGGTTGTGAAGCCAATAACAAGTATAAATAATATAATTAGTCAGTACCTTGCTAATTCTCGACCCTGAGTCAGCCTTAGGCCCATGTTCACTGCCTCTACTGTACTTATCATCATCCTTGCGAGGAGCATAGCCAGCACCATTTGTTCCAGACGGTGAGGTGCTAGAACTAGATTAGTAATTAGCATGAAATAATTTAAAAAATTTAAAAGGATGTAAAATGAATAACATACCAAGCGCCATCGAAATTAAAATACCCAAGTCTGTGAATCGGAAGAAATCCTAAAACGTTCTGGTAAAAGCTCATGGATTGTTCAACGGATCTACAAAGTAGAAAGATGTGTAATGAATGAAGTACCGATGGATTAAGAAATACTCGATTTATAAAATTAGAGAAGGGCTGATAAGGTTCATTTACCACTGCTTACCGATATCGTCGGATGTCATGAGCAGAGTATGAGAGCTTGAAATCGATATGGTTTAGGAAGATGAGCGAAGAAATATTGAATGTTGCTCATCTGCTGATTAGGGTTTCACCCGAGAAGAAAGTCTATTTCGGCGCAGAAGAAATGTCGATTCAGCTGAATCGACAGTAGTGGAGTAGATCAGTTATGGGCCAAGTTAATTACACTGATATATTTCTTAATTTATAGGTTGATGTTATATGGACCAACTGATATTTTGATTGTTTTATAGGTTGATGTTATAGATTAACAAGTTATGGGCCATCAATATTTCATATTGAGCTGAAATATTTCTTAATTTACGTCCTCATCATTTCAACATATTTTTACTTAATTAGAAGAATTTTCTGTATAAAAATTTTATAATCATTTGACTTTTAATATAACCTCCAAATATACTAGATTTTAAAATATTTGTAAACTATTTGTGTGTATTAGATATATATATATATATATATATGTTTGTATGCTTAATCTATTTTATATATGAGTGTATTTATTTTACGCAAAGTGAGTCATGAATGTAATTTTATGATATCAATAATGATCAATATATATATAACTATTAATATGAGAGAATAAAAACTCAATGAATGTCTAAAACCCGCGCTTTAAGCGCGGGTAGAATCCTAGTTTAATAGTTATGTGTTAGAAAAAAAAAAAAAGTTTCACCCGTCTGGTATAACTGATTAAAACGCATACGTCTCTACTTCGGTTCGAAGGCTTCCAAGAAGTGGAAGCGCCAATGGACAGATAAGTTGACTGTAGGCCCATAACAAAGTAGCTCAAAGTATATGTTTTTTTTTGTCAAAAATTAAATAATATCAAGAATGACGATGATGGAGAAAGTTCGCGATTATCTGCAGCTGAGCGATGAGGTTGACGAAGCAGATCCTCTGCGAGTGGAAGGATTAGTCAACGGAAGAAGTTTCTACGAGGATTTCGGCATCAGAGGAATTCGAGTCAACCGAGTCGACTCGGGTTTTGTATCTTGCTCTTTCAAGGTTCCTCTTCGTTTGATGGTTCGTTTTCTTCCTCAATCCTCTTAGGCTCCTTGAATCTGATATCATTACGAATTTGTGAGATTTAGATTCTAGAAGTGCAGAATCGATGAGACATCTTCTAGATTAGGACAGGGATTTGTAGAAATAGTGCGATAGGGTTATTGGTTATGAAGATAATTTGAGGTTTGATGTGATGGATCTAGCCATTGATTATAGTCTTCGAACATCTTGATATCGTTGTGAGATGTTTGAAGATGAGAATTCGGTGATAGTAGTATGATTTGAATTGGTTTATTTTCAGTCATTGTTTGTTTTGAAGTGGTTCTTTCAAACTTAAAGCAGAATCAAGCAGATAAATTTTGTAGATTGGACTTGATTTTTGTTTTTCACTCTGACAGTGTTAATCTCCTTAAGGTTTTGTAATGACAGGACAGAGACGGGAATCTAGCAAATGGTGCAATTGCTAATCTTGTGGATGAGGTTGGCGGAGCAGTTGTATATGTCGCAGGTTTACCGATGAATGTTTCAGTCGACATGTCCATTGCATTCCTTTCTAAAGCTAAGCTCGGTGTAAGTCTACTCGAGCACTGTTTTTGCAATCTTTACTTGGGATTGTTTGTTGCTAAACTCACATGATTTTGAAATGGAGATATTTTTCAGGAGGAGTTGGAGATCACATCGAGAGTGTTGGGAGTAAAAGGAGGTTATAAAGGGACAATCGTTGTAGTGAGAAACAAGATGACCGGAGAGATTATTGCTGAAGGTCGACATTCTTTGTTTGGCAGACAAGCTAGTAAGCTCTGAGTCAAATCGTTCTTGTTGTAGTATAACTATAATCTTAATGTGCCACTGTTATGTCCCTTTTCAACAACAGTTTTATGATAGGGTGAATTTGATTTGGGATACGTTAGGCCGTTTTCTCTTTTGTGGTTGTGAATATAAAATCTTTGTAGGTGCTGCAGACACAGAGTCAGGTGCTGGACCAGAGACTGAGCTTGGAGTAGGATTAGGCCTTGAACCACGACCTGATTGTTGTGGGTAAGGATGAGTAGGTTGTTTTGGTGAGCCATGGTGGTTAGGAAGATACTGCTGGTAAGGTGGTTGCATATGTCCTCCATATGGTTGTGGTGGGTATGGCTGGTGTGGATAATGGCTATGTGGTGGCATTGGGTAAGACGATGAAGCTCCTCTGTTGTCACTGGAACTGGAACCGCTGTCTTGGGATGATATGACTGCACCCATTCTCTGTGGGTCCACTGATGGGTAAAAGGATCTGTCTTGATGAGAAGGTTGTGGTGGTGGTGGGTGCATGTAGTACTGCTGCATTTGTGGAGGTTGATTCTGCTGCTGTGATATAACTGCTCAGGTTAGTAAACCAGTATGAGCCACATTGCCTTGTTGGTTAGAACCATCTTGATCCGGTTTGGGAACCTGAGGATGCGAGTTTTAGCCTCTGACTGTTAACAATTAGCTTGTTGCTGAGCTCTTCTGCAGCCTTCTCTGCTCCTTCTCGGGTTGTGTATGTGACAAACGCACATGCTTTCTTGGCCAGGATTCTGATGGATCCGATTTCTCAATAAGCGTAGAATTGATCACGTATGTCTTGTTCAAGGACTCTAGAATTAAGCCTACCAGTGTAAAGCGTTTTGATGCTTTCATCCTCTGGAGATTCCAGAGTACTCATCTCACCAGCCTTGCCAAGCAACTGGATCGTTCAAACTGCAAAATATTACGAATAACATGAGAAGACAGTTCCAAAATCACCAATAGCAAACGATGCAGTTCAACAAATTTAGGCCCACGAGATGATTAAATTGACATAACTCTTCTTGCAGGGAAAACCAAAGCAAGAATCTGCGGGGTGACTCAATGTTATCTTGCAGTTTGCTTACCCATAGTAACGGTCTTTTATGTTCTGCTGGTACAATTCTCCTGCTTTAGGCATCTCATGCCGGTACTGGCACTCAGCACCTCTTGTACACTCTCCCCTAATGAAGAAACTACAAATATGTGCTCAGTTTCTTTTGTAGTATGGCGTTCTTTGAAGCTTACGAATGGTATCGTTAGGCCGTATCTTCCAAAAGAAGGTTCATAATCTAGTCCTGCTCTTGTCTTTCACAAGAAAGCAACATCATTTCAATAAGGCACTGTAGAATTGAGAATTTTAACATGCTTAACTGAATTGCCAAATTGTCAACCAATAATACTAAAATAAGAAGTAATTAGATTAGAGCCTGGACACAGAGTCATACCTTTCGATCATGCTCTTCAGCAAAGAACTCACGGTTCACATCGCTTTTTGGGATATAATCATGAGTATTAATATTGAGCGCGGTGTCTCTGACCTGAACCGGAAGACCATACTCAAGATCCAAGAGACAGACTTGGCAAACATTCTTCAGCTTGCAGCATGTTTGGCAAACTTCTGTTTACTTGTGTCTAGCATCTCGGCCAGGTCGCCATCGGAAGACCGTGAATGTTCGGGTACAGATCTTGCACTCCTTATCATAATCTGCTTTTGTCTGAATAGTAAACAACCACAAAATATCAACTCAATCATAATGAATTACATTCTCTCTCAGCAAATTCGGGAACTTAACATGATTTACAAACGCAGACGATGAAACCAACCCAAAGCTATCAATTCCAACTATAATTCCGTGAACTTAGATAAAAAGCAAAGATTAAGACCTGTAATCAAAATCGCCTAAACCCTAAACTTCCATTTCGTTAAATTTACAACGATTCAACACACTCAGAAACATCAACTCAAAACGAGCACGCAAATGAATAAAGAAAAAAGAACCTCAAGAAGATTCAGAAAATTGCAAAAGAGAAAACAAACTAAAAGGAATAGATCAAACTTGCTCGAGGAGATAAGGAAGCAGAGGATATACCATTCGCACGTAAGGATTGTCACCGAGACAGATGATTGGAAAATCAGAACGTTCCCATCCATCAGCCTCATGATCTCTAAGTATTCTATGCGCCATACTCTAATCATCTTCTTTTCTGTTGATGATTTCTTGGGTTTCAGTCTCGATCACGAAGATGACCGGAATGTTGCACGACTAAGAGCATACACATTAGTGAACCCCCTCTGGGGTTCATAGGAATAATTTATTATTTGGTGGGGTCAGAAATAGTGAAGAACCCGGATGTATTTTGCTTGTGAACCCTTAAATGGGGTTCTTAGAAATAAATTTATTTATTTGAAATTTTTGATAGAAATTATTATTCATTACACTGAGAATTTATAAACATACAAAGATAATTATTCTTCACGACCAAATTTTTGCCAAATATTATCAACTAAATATGCTTTTAATTGATCATGTATACGTTGATCACGAATTTGATTGCGAATGCTTAGCATATTATCGAGATTGGAAGGGTTGTCTGTAGAGTACGAAGAATTCACCTCTGAACTTCTGCTTGATTCTCCTACTTCAAAGTCTGATGTATCATACTGAGTGTATCCATCTCTTTCGTTCTCTACTATCATATTGTGCAGTATGATACAACATCTCATAATCTTTCCTAAGATTTCCTTGTCCCATGTTAAAGCTGGCTTTTTAACTATTGCAAATCTAGCTTGCAATACGCCAAAAGCCCGTTCGACATCTTTTCTGACGGCTTCTTGACACTCAGCAAATAGCTCTGCTTTACGACCTTGAGGAAGTGGAATGGATTGGATAAAGGTTGACCATTTTGGATAAATACCGTCGGTAAGGTAGTATGCCATACGATAGTTGTGGCCGTTGACCTTGAATTTAACTTTTGGAGCACGACCTTGTAAAATGTCATCAAAAACAGGTGACCGATCAAGAACATTAATATCATTTAGGGTACTTGGGAGTCCAAAAAATGCGTGCCATATCCAAAGATCTTGTGATGCTATAGCCTCTAAGACAATTGTCGGCTTTCCTGAACAACGGGTGTACTGGCCTTTCCAAGCTGTTGGACAGGTTTTCCACTCCCAATGCATACAATCGATGCTGCCTATCATCCCTGGAAACCCTCGTACCTCTCCAATATCGAGTAACCATTGGAAATCTTCCAGTGTAGGTCGTCTTAGATACTCATCTCCAAATAATTGTATTATCCCTTCAGTAAAATTTCGCAGACATAAAAGTGCAGTACTTTCACCAAGTCGGAGATATTCATCAGTTTTATCTCCCGCTTGACCATATGCCAGCATACGTATAGCTGCTGTACACTTTTGTAGCGCAGATAGCCCGTTTCTTCCATGTGCATTTCTTCTTTGTTGAAAGTATGGAAGTTCATTACTGAGGCGGTCAACAATTTGAAGGCAATGGCTTGTTCATTCGAAAATGCCGCCTAAACATATTAGGTGGGTATGTAGGATGTTCACTGAAATAGTCGGTCCATAATAGATTATGTCCTTGTTCTCGTTGCCTCTCGATATAAGCTCGTCTTTTTGGCTTTTTGGCAAAACTTTGATCAAATATTTCCTCAAAACGTTGGTCGAACATATCCTCAAAATGTTCTGCAAAACTTGAATCTATTTCATTAGATGATGATGAAGACATTTTTGGAGGTTGATTGTAGAATTTTTGGAGGTTGATTATAGATATGTAAAGAGAAATATTTGGAAAAGAGTGTAGTATTTAAATAAAAGAGTGTAGTCTTTGCAGGCCTTAACACCAGGGAAAATATTTAGAGAAAGGTGAAGGGAAAATTTAGATTGGATAGTTGGTGCATTGTTTACAAAAGAGTGTAGTCTTTAAATAAGAGGATAGTTGGTGCATTGCTTACAATAAACCCGTGAGTGTTTGGAATCTTCTCTCTAACATGGTCATGTGATCTCTAGTCACTCAACAATTATAGACCTTAGTAAACTTACATATTGACTCTCTTTTTATCCAACTAAGTGTACAAACAATTAATTTTCAAACTAAAAAAAGAAAGACGAAGTTAGCAAATTCGTTTAATTACTGACCGGACCATATAGCATCATATCTTCTTTGACTAAAATTTGTATTATATGAGTTTAGAACTTTGAATTCAGGGAGATTTAATATCTTTAGCTTTATCATCATCTATAAAGTTAAATAAACCATAATGGCTTCCACAATCTTTAGTAAATACACTTGTTTGAGTAGTACTGTCCTTATCAAAACAGTACAAAAACTGATCCGTGAATGAAAGAAAAGTGTAGAAACAAACAAAATTCTACACTTCCCATAGCTACACTACCCATAACCGTGAATGAAAGAAAAGGGTAGAAACAAACAAAATTCTACACTTCCCATAGCCGCAAGTACATAACTAGACAAACACAAAATAGATCCGTGATTCTACACTTCCCATAAGTCCAAACAGACATAACAGCTCTATGATTCTACACTTCCCACCCGCAAACATAACCTGGAAAACATACAAAGAAACAATATAGATTAGAACCTGCAAAGCAGAACATGCAAAGAACTGAATCATGATATCGCAGAATCACATACAAATCGATTAAAGCATTTCAGCTATGAGTTTGTTCTTTAGAGACACTTCTAAATCGGAAAGTTTATCTGTGTTTGCAAGGAGACGATCAAGCAGTTTCTGCTTTGATATGTTCTCTTTTACAGCAAGCATGCTCTCCCATTTTTCCAATTATGCTTCATTCCCATTCTTCTTGCGTTTGGCTGCTTTGCAGGCCTTAACACCAGAAGGTCTGACCTCTTCCATGTCAGGCTCCACAGCTTCCTTCCTTTTCTCCTTTGCACCATCTTTCGCCAAACATGTTGACTTCCATTTTTGATCGTACCTCAGTTCTCTCCAGGCATGTTCAAGGCTGAACTTGATCTTGTAGTCATTGTAGAAGATGTCATGGGCAGCCTTCATGACATCGTTATCATTTTAGCCACTAGATTGCTCCTTTACAGCAGCCTCATAGCTTCCCACAAACCTGCACACTTCTGCGTTCACTCTACCCCATCTTTGCTTGCAGTGACTTGTCTCTCGATTCGCTAATTCACTGACTTGAGGGCTTGAATTGAAATACTCTTGTATTCTCTTCCAAAACGCTCCTCCTTTCTGTTCATTACTAACAATGGTGTCTTTGCTGGTGTTGAGTCATGCACTGATGAGGAGAAGATCTTCTTTTGGTGTCCACTTTCTCCTTTCAACCTTTGAATGCTCTTCTGAGCTCTGGCTACTAAACCTAGGAAACTCAGAGGTCTCTACGTCTATAGTTTGACTGCTCTGGCTAGCTAAAAGGTTGAGAAACCCCGAGGAATTAAAGGAAGCAGGCTCCATTTAGGTTTTGGTTATGTTTTTTACGGTTCTGAGTTTTGATTTTGGGTTGTGTTTTTTTAAGTTTGTTTTTGTTCTTAGATTGGGGTTGGTTCGTATTATAAACAATTTTGTGCATTCAAAACACATCAAATCAACATTCATCACACAAACCACCAACAACAAATAGTTAATGACATCTTAATGACTAGGTTTTCATTTACTTGACAGCAAATCAACATTCATCACACATGTTAATGACAGCAAATCATTTTTCATCACACATGACAACAAATCAACATTCATCACACACATTAATGACAACAAATCAATTTTCATCACTCATGAAAGCAAATCAACATTCATCACACACGTTAATGACAGCAAATCAATTCTCATCACACAAACCTACCAACAAATGGTTAATGACATCTTAATATACTAGTTTTAAAGACATCAAATCAGCACTCATCACACAAACCTACCAACATTCATCACAACAGAGCATGTCACTCGAGGAAACAATAACGTAAAGTTCATTTGACTAAGTCACAGTTTTTTTTTCTATTATGAAAACAAGAAGAGGAAAGCTTACAGATGGCAGCCACATTAGATGGATTGGTACGAGCAGTTAAATCAGATGGATTTAGCCATTGCTCGATGGAGCACGTAATCTGGAAGACCTGTGTAGATTGAATCCAACAAGAAGAATGATGAGTGAATGATGCTTCTGATTTAAAAGAACTGTGTAGATTTAAAAGAACTGTGTTTAAAAAACAAAAGCAAAATACTTTCATATTAACTACTTAAATCTCATCTCAAGAAGCAGACTTTAGCTTACACTCAAATTAAACTTACTGCAACTTTTAGACTTGCAGCAGTTGTTCCAGCACCACCATGGTGAACCTGAAAGCAGAAGAGCAAAAGTTTCAGGGTATGATTCTTTTAAAGATGAACTCCGAAACTACTGATCCCAGACAAGCAAAATGTATGACTGAGTCAACAAAATTGAAATGAGATTTCACGATATAAAAATGACAAAAGGAACTAGAAATTTTAGAACCTAGTAAATTTTGGGACAAGGTGAGGTAAAAGAACTCAGAACCAAATTTTTTTAAAAAAAATGTGTTTAAAGTAACGCTCATTCAGCCATAATCTGTTGTCAAAACAAGACTTACGTCCAAGGCATTGTAAAAAATACGTGAATCGGTATCCTCAGTGCTTCTGCCACATGGGTATGTCCTGAAAAGGCGATTTCCAAGTTAGTAACAATGAGAAGGGAATCTATAATAAGTCGGTAAGCCAAGTAAAAAGGAAGAAGAAAGTTTCTATAGCAGCATCACATGAATTTGCTGCCAAGATCTAGATATCCAAACGGTTATGTGCTCATTGGTACAGAAACCAAGCTCTAGATAACATTATAGATGTAAAATAGTAGCCACTAACTCAAAAGTTGCAGAAAACTAACCATATGCTGGAGATTAGCAATAATTGCATCAGCTTTGAAGGAAATCCCAGAATTTGGATCAGGTTCTTTACATGCTGGAAGTAGAGAGTATATGATGTCTTTCATTTGGTTTCGTTGAACTGGTATCTCTGAAGGGCCTGATGGCAAAAATCCCTTGTTCTTAACCATATCTGTACACAATAATATAGCAAGTAAACCGGTGAATTTTTCTGAGAACTTTTGAAGCTAAAATAGATTAACTAACAAGGATGACAGAAGAATAGGAACGTTTGGTGGATACATACAACCGGCTAGTATTTTTGGATCTCCACCTAAAGGATAAAACTCCAGTCCAGGAAGAACAATCAGTTTTGAGAAGCTTCTGAATCTACAAAAAAAATCAGATGATTGATAATCGCAGAATCAAACGCTTCGCTTTCAAACCCGAATCGATTTCAAACCAAACGAAGCATCATCGAAACCCTAATTAACGAGTTCAAAAACCCCAAATCAATTTTAAACCCTAATCGATTCGACCCCCAAATCGCTTTCCACCCTAAAATCGAAGCAAATAAGCAATAAATCTACTCGAAACTTACATGGTTACTGTCGATTTGGACGAGACTCACCAAATTGCCAAAATCGCCCTTCTCTCGCTGAAACCCTAGATTTTTCGAGAAATGAAAGAAATAAAGAGGAAACGGTTCAATACCCCCGAAGGCGTAAAAAAAACGCCCAATCACACGGAGACACGTGGTGTGAACCCGATTCTTACGAGATGCCTGCCAAGAACT
>JAKUCM010000515.1:0-19021 GCA_023374145.1 Lepidium sativum
ATTGGTAAACGGTGAATTAAATGGACACATATTATACCACTCTAACTAATGATGATTAATTTGGTAATTTAAATCACAATTATAGACAAATTATTACCCATATCTCACGGGTTCATCATCTACATCTATGATTAAATCTTACTAAATTCGAATAATTAAGCACTAATTAAATTAACTCTATTCCCCCTAAAAACTAATCATCTTCCTTTTTATACGTAACAGTATTTTCTAATGTTCTTTCTTAAATTCCACTTTTTAGTGTCTTTAGTCTTTATTTTTATTCTTTTTTCCTTTCTTTGTTACTTCTAAAGTAGGATTTTACCCGCCAAAATCTTTTCATTTAGTGTTTTTTTCTTTTTCGGTAAATTTGTTTTGCAAATTTTACGAAAAGTCTCGAAAATATTATTTGATTTATAACATAATATCAGAGAGTTATTATTATAATATAACCTTTATGAATAAAAATTCATATTAATATAACTATGTCATAGATATAAAATCGAAAGATACTTTGGCATCCCAATTTCACAATGATATTCGAATATATATATGTCTTTTATATGAATAAAACGAATTCTGTATATATCTATATGATATTATTTATAATGCGAACTGGAAATATCACTATCTCTTTTTTTGTTTTCTAATCTAAAATCTATGTCTATAAAAAAAACTTATACTCCCTTTTAAAAGATTCAAAACTATATTTTTAATATACGAATTAATTATATATTGAATTACTATTTTGACCAACCCACAAATGTTTATGATCTTGTCCGATTTATTTAATAATTTTATGTGATTGGAAAATTTGTGCTCTGAACTTTTCAAATACAATAATGATTTAAGTAATTATGAAATCGATTTAGGATTTATTCGAAAGTGTAATTATCAATTTTTAAAAATAAAGATGTCTTCTTTATCGTTTAAACCACACTCTAGTGTCTCGTTCCCTCACAAGTCTCTTTCCCCAATAGCGGATTCACCATCTCGATCTGTCCAAGCTCCTATCTTTCTTCTTTTTCTCTGAAGAATTTTCTGGAGCTTTGCAGGTCTAATCTCAAACTTCTAACTTAGTTTTGTTATTTCCATGATAAAGCTTTGATATTTATGCTCATAGTGCATCCATGTACCTGCATTTCATTTTTTGTTTGAGCCGCCGCAGTTCCAACGAGCTTTTCTTTCCCCTTTTTTTGGATATTTTTTGCGAAGTTCTCCATTTGAAAAGATGTTATTAAGTAGAATGTGAAGAAGAAGAAGAAGAAGAAGAAGAAGAGAATGTTGGTTGATTTTAGGCATAGGGTTTTGTTGTTTCTTTGAAATTTATGGAGATTTTGCAGCTCTAGCTAAATGGGCTTGCAAAGGTTTCTCACAATCTATTCGTTTTCCCAAGAGAATGTAGCTGCATCTAAAGAGAAAGTTTTCATTTTTTTTCTGATGGAAGCTATTTATAAAATCCAACAAAGAAAGAAAGAGTAGTTGGATTCCCTAAATATTGTTTTTCCTAATATTTTTCTGTAGATTTTTTAAAATTGGGGATCTTTTTTCTGCATTATTGTTTGTATTGTTCGACAAGGAAATCAAATAACTTTTGCGATTACCATTGAATCTTATGGAGTTTTGAAAAATTGTGAAGCTTTGGAACTTGAATGTATCTTCTATTGATACTTTTGGTTCAGTGGACCAATATCACTGGAAAGTTTCCATAGAAAAATTCTTCGCACGATTTGGTGATGAATTTCTGGTTTTTGAGTCAGTCTAGTCATCTTTTTCAGAACATCTGTATATGTGTTGTCGCATATAAGCAATCTAATATGAATAGTGATCTCTGTATAGCCTCAAACGTTGATTGTTGCTTTCTTTTGCCCTCAATTATGACAGATCGGAGGAAGATGATGCATCCCTAAGATTCAAGACTTCAAGGCTGTGTCTTCTAGTGGGAATTTTAACATGGGGAAGGAAAATGCTGTGTCTCGTCCATTCACTCGTGCCTTTGCCTCTGCGTTGCGCGCTTCAGAAGTGTCTTTGAAAACGCAGAATCAACAGAGAGCAAACACAAAAAGACCAGCCTTGGAGGATCTGAAAGGCACTGCACCCAGCAAGAGGAAAAAGCGAGCGGTTCTAGGGGAGATCACAAATGCTAACTCCAGTGCAGCTTTACTTGAGGTTGTTAAAAAAGTACATTATCCTTGTTTATAGTGTTTGGATTACTATGATTTCTGTGAAGATCTTGTGAAGTTTAACATGTTTTTTCCATTTCAGGCCAAAAACATCAAGCAGATAAAGAAGAGACAAGGAGGAGGATTGCCGAGTACATCCCAGTTGACATCTTCTGTTATTTCAGACGTCACAGATCTTCAGTCTGGGACCGAGGCAAAACTAGAAGTTGTATCAGATACAGCAGGTGACCTATCTTCTTGTAAAGGCACAAATGACACAGCTGATAACTGTGTTGAAAAGTGGAATTTCAGATTGCCTCCAAGACCTGTTGCCAGATCAGCTTCTACAGGTGATCCAATAAACACAAATTGTCAGGTGATTAGTTCTTATTGTACACAAATGGTCTCTAATGATTTATGGTCTTTTTCTCTTATTGTAAACGGTTACAGTTGAGAAAGGTGCTGTTATTGGTAGTTCAACTTTACCGGATATCCCAAAATTCATAGACATTGATTCAGATTACAAGGATCCTCTATTGTGCTGTCTTTATTCCCCTGAAATCCACTACAATTTGCGTGTTTCAGAGGTAATTTGATAGTCACTAAAGTAACTCTGTAAGCCAAATAACTTGAAACTAATTCCTTGTCCTTTTGTGTTACTTCTCTTCTCGCAGCTTAAACGCAGACCTGTTCCCGACTTTATGGATAGAATACAGAAAGATGTCACCCAGTCCATGCGGGGCATTCTGATTGATTGGCTTGTGGAGGTTAGTGTTTAGTTCCACTTCTGATGCTAACTTTTGCAGCTTCTGTGCCAGCCTGCCTATGGGTGTTCACGAAAGTCTGGTTTCAATTACAGGTATCTGAGGAATACACACTTGCAACCGATACTCTCTACCTCACAGTGTATCTCATAGACTGGTTCCTCCATGGAAACTATGTGCAAAGACATCAACTTCAACTGCTCGGCATCACTTGCATGCTAATTGCCTCGTAGGTTCCTCTCTAGTTTTACTAGTAAATATCGTCTGAATCATCCCATAATTAATAAAGCTAAACACATTTTATCTTTCCTTAAAACATTACAGGAAGTATGAGGAAATTTGTGCTCCACGCATTGAAGAGTTTTGCTTCATTACAGATAACACCTACACAAGAGATCAGGTATACCAAGATTGCTATTTACTCCTCAAAAAAGAAAGTGTGCAATGTACTAATGTGTGAATGGAATTGTATGCAGGTCCTAGAAATGGAGAACCAAGTACTTAAGCATTTTAGCTTTCAAATATACACTCCCACTCCAAAAACGTTCCTCAGGAGATTTCTCAGAGCAGCGCAAGCCTCTCACATGGTAATGTAGTTATAATCTGCTTTTTGCAATTTGCTCCGATATCTGTTCTTACGACAAAGCTCATTGAGAATTTACCGGTATTTTATTGCTGATTCTGCAGAGCCTGAGCCTTGAAATGGAGTTTCTAGCCAGCTACTTAACAGAGTTGACATTAATAGACTACAATTTCTTAAAGTTTCTTCCTTCTGTTGTTGCTGCTTCGGCCGTTTTTCTTGCCAAGTGGACATTGGACCAATCAAGCCACCCATGGGTGTGTAATATTGCTTCTCTTTCTCTATATCTACACGGTTTAGTTTCCGAAGTCTTGGATCTTTAACTTTCTTTTTGGGTTGTTTTTACCATACAGAATTCAACACTTGAGCATTACACGACGTACCAAGCATCAGATCTGAAAGCATCAGTTCATGCCTTACAAGATCTGCAGCTAAACACCAAAGGTTGTCCCTTGAGCGCTGTACGGATGAAGTATAGGCAAGAGAAAGTAAGTTCATACTATTAAACCATTCTAAACCCGGTTTGGTATCTTCGAATTACTCGATTCTCATTAGACTTTTTGGTTTTCAGTTCAAATCTGTGGCGACTCTCACATCTCCCAAACTACTTGACACGCTATTCTAAAGGGTTCAACTCCTAACCGATATTAAATTGGTAACACTGATGGTCCGGTTCGTCTTCAGTCTTCTGTTACTCTTTTGTTCATAAAACAGTTCCCACAGTCCCACTCATTTACTACCTGATTAGAAGTCGGTTTAGCCTGGTTTACTTTTGATCTGTGGTTTGGTTTTTCCAAACCGGATCTTATCTAATCCGGTAGCAAGAGGTTTATTTAGTTGTAACGAGATGTACATTTTTTTTCCTATCTTGAGGCATTGTAAACGGTTTCGGAAATTTAATACTGTTTTCTGATATCAAATTAATTAAATTTTGACAAAAAGTGTTATATTATGCAACAAATGTCAAATACTCAAACATATTTATTCCTAAGGCCCACTCACATTCAAATGTGACTACATAAATATCATTCATCCTCTATTACATGATTTCTTCATGATCCTTAACCTCGTGCATGACCCAATAAACATTCTGCATAATTTTTTTTTCATAATTAATTAAAAATCAATCAAGTAAAACGAAATTAATTAAAGATTACAAAGGTAATTAATTGAGTGGAAACATACTCCCAAGGAACATCACCAGCAAGCATCCAATCTCCATCTTTGTCCTCATAAATTGGTATGCACTCACTTTCCTTTAACGTATTATCTTCATTTTCATATATAAACATTATAGTTAATATTAATGTTATGATTAAAGACCAAAACTTTTATAGAAACCAAATAAAACTAACCGAAATTGATAAAGCATCCGAATAGACTTTGCAGAGCAGAAGCGAGATGTTGGTAACTTTTGTACATTTCCAAATCAATCTTCCTTAAAAATGCAGCTCCATCTACACTCACTTTCACGTACGATGTTTTAGTCCGTTCGAGACTGTTCTTTCTCCGGTTAGAACAAACCGGTGGCCAACCCACAACTTGACTCTTCGCGGCCGGTTCACTAGCTAGTTCTGGAGAAGCCCTCTTCTTCCCGGAGACGATGGTATCTCTCGGAAGACCTAGCCGTAGCTCAGTGATTTCGAGTCCAAATTTATTACTTCCATTCTCCATTTTGATGTTAATGTGTTTGAAAACTTTCAATTTGTTGCCACTTTATATGTTCTCATGAGGCGCCAAAACGATGCCGTATGAGACAAACTCGTTAAGCATTGATTTGTCTTGTCGGTCCTATTCGAAGATCTTGTCGAGATCTTTATGATATTTTGTTTTAAATGTTTTTGCCGCTTCGTCTTTAAAAATGTTAATGATATGGTCAATTTCCTTAGATTCGACCAATTGAACGGCTAAGATTATGTTACCGACAAAGTAGGGTTTGTTTCTCACCCGTTGGATTACAAACACATCACTTTCTTTTAGACATCCCATGTATTGTGTGATTTGTTATGTCTCCCATTTTTTATATCAACGACATAAAACTAAAACAACATATTCATGGTCGAACTTATATATGTCCGTGTATTATTATATAGTCATGTGTCTTGACAACCGAACACGTGTTACTCAACGTAAAGACAAGTTTAATAAGGTGAACACCCACACGAATTGCTTATGAATGATATGATACATTCACAATACACTACATGCATTGTTTTATTTTTCAACATAGTTTCATTATTCAACCTTTTTGACCATATAAATAATTGTTTAGGTATCGACTAGCTCTGTTATAACAGGCACCAGCTCTATGGGATTAACACTTTTCAAAGGATAAGCACAATATTTATGGATTAAAATGTAGTATAAGTTATAAGAGAATTTAAATTCTCGATTAAGAAAACAAAATGATATGAAATTTTTTAATATTTTTGAGAGAAAATGATGATCAGAGTTATTTTCTTTTATAACCGAAATGGCTAGGACGATTTTTTTTATATCATATCCACAATGATAATCTAAGTTAGTAGTCCCAGCTACATGCATGGTCGCCGAGCTATTGGACAATTAAACTATTTTTCAACATTAAATGCGTGTTGAGCGGTTTGACGAGTTTAAAAAGTAGGTTAACAACTCTACAACACATTAAATGTGTTGCATGTTAGTTGACATGAATTTTGATTGAACTCGTTCGTATGGCGAGGTTGTTCTCTGCCGAGATGGTCCTATGTCAAGCTGACCTTTCCTTATTTTTTGTGAAGTGTTTGAATGTTTGGTTCTATGCCGAGCCGATCTGGCCTGGAAGCATAGTGGGTCTTGTGAAGTCATATGGACCGAGCGATTTGAAGTGAGACTCACCTCCAACAATATTTTTGTTAATTACATGAGTACCCGATATTTTGGTTATTTACATAATTACTTTAAACTTTTGATATTTACATATTTTGGTCCCCTTTCTGTTAATCAACATGTCCCCAAGATTGTATGTTTTCAAACATAAATATACGAGGTTGAACGTTTTTTCATTTCTTTTGCTCAAAAATTGTTAAAAAATAAGTTTAAATATATGTAAAAAATCTTGAAAGTTATAATAATACAGTAGATATAAATATATATAAAAACAAATTATATATATACATATATTATAGCATATCATCATTACATAAAAAATGCTACATTTGCAAAAATTTTAATAAAAACAAAAAAAAAGAGTAGAATAGTCCAATATCATCCATTAATTATCAAACGTATGGAAATATCTTGAATTTTTTTTTGTTAACTGTTTATTACGAGAATTTCATTGTGATTTTTTTGTTTTTATTACGAAAAAGTCATTATATTCTTTTTGCAGGAAAAAATTCTAGAAAAACGAATTTTTTTCAAACTTTTTGAAATTAAAAACGTTTTTGTTTAAAAGCGTTTCAGTTTTATAAATTTGTTGGTTCATTGTATCCATCGTGAGACATGATCCGGACCGTCTGTTTGTTTAAGTAGAAGCAAGGGTATCGTTCGGTGGATGACATGCCAAATGGCAGTTAGGGAATTAATATGGTTGTGTAATATCATAGAAGATGAGTTTTTGTGGCATGTGCTGTGTTTTAGTCAAGTCATGATATATGTAAGAATTTGTGGGTGTCGTGTAAAAAAGAAAAAAATGGTATTCACTTCACAACGTTAAAGTTTTATTTTTGCTTCTTGAGAGTGTTATTCTCAAGATTCTAAATAAGGTAGCTGAGGAAGCTTTCGAAGAATTAGGACAAATAATTGCGTCTTGTTGGTTAAGACGTTATATGGGGAAAACAAGGGGTTGTTAAGGGGAACTTCAATGTGGTTGATGGACCTCATACCATATTTAATAAATTATGATTCACCGTACATGACATTGTTCGTATCATGTGTTAAAGCAAATAATAAAGACGCACATTACATTGAAAGCCTTAGATGAGAGAGAATGAAAAAAGGAGAAAAAGTTAAAAAATGAGAAAGAGTGAAAGATAAGAGAAAGTAAAAATATGAAAGAGAATAGATGAGAGAGAAAAAGATGAAAGAGAGTAAAAAGATGAGTGAGTGAGTAAAAGATGAGAGAGAATAAAAAAAAAAGAGAAAAAATATGAGGGAATGAAAAAAATTGAAAGAGTAAATAAGAGGAGAGAGTAGATAAGAGAGAGACAAAGTGGAGAGAGATAAAAAAGATAAGAGAGAGAAAAAGAGGAGAGAGAGTAAAAAAAATAAAAAGAGAAAAAAAAGAAGAGAGGGAGAAAAATAAATAGAGTGAAAATAAGGATAAAGTAAGAAAACAGAATAGTAAAAAAAAAATTTTGATATTTAAAATTTTTATGAAGTCTATTTACGTCTAGTTATTTCTCTCAAACATATGTCGAATTTTTAAAATTTAAACTAAGTTAAAATATTTCATCGAAATGATGCATAATTATGCATTTAAACAAACAATAATGGACTATCCATAAGTAAAAACGAACAGCCCC
This sequence comes from Lepidium sativum, assembly GCA_023374145.1. Classification (NCBI taxonomy): domain Eukaryota; kingdom Viridiplantae; phylum Streptophyta; class Magnoliopsida; order Brassicales; family Brassicaceae; genus Lepidium; species Lepidium sativum. The sequence goes on from JAKUCM010000515.1 coordinate 7,988, forward strand.
GTAAATTTTCCAATAGACCTTACACTATGTATTTTTTTTTGTACGTTTGACGTCTGTCAAACCAATTCATCAATTTGTCTCAGTAATCATCATCAAGCTGTCAAAGTTATCAATGATTCTTCATTGATAATGCATAGTCACTTGTACACATGTCTTACTTTTATTATGTGTATGGACCTACCGTTGGACTATATATAGAATGTTACGAATAGATAGATTCCATATTTTCAATACTTTTGAAATCCAAATAAGTTTCTCTTATATCTTTTTTAGTTTATCTCTTCAAAATTTGGAAGTTTCATAATTTTTATCAGGTTTTATTATATTAATCTTTATTATTATTATATTCTGGTTTATAAATCCATGTTGTACATGGCCAACGAAGCATAAAATGATTCTTTCATTCTATGGATACCTCTGTTAGGTAAAGCTCTCTAGTATGTTTTATTGAAAGTTATACTTGCCTTCGCAGCTAAAGTGAAAGTGGTTTTGTCCGCCTTTTCTATTTACATAATATCAAATTTAATATACATATATATAAAACGGTTGACCATTAGAATATTTCGCTTCCTATATATATATATATATTAAACATTTAATATTTTAATTGATATAAAATTTAATGTATATATAAAACGACTTGGTTATCTGGGTGATCAGCTTAAATTAGTGGAGCAAGTTGTAATACATCGACTACTAATATTGAATTCTGTTTTAAGTTCATGAATTGTCGGATACAATAAAAAATTATCTATAATAGATAAAGCGAAAATAATAATTGAGCTGTAAAAATATTTAAATTAAAATGTAGTGCATGATTATGCGCATATAGATTTGGCAAGTTCTGAATGAGTGATTTAACAACCAATAAAAATAACTTGTCTGCCTTGAGGAGTGAAAAATTTTGAGGTTTCAGAATTAAAAAAATTCTCCTAGATTAAGGATAAGGTCATAGTTGAAATATTGCAGAAAATTATTATAACAAAAATGTTTGAAAAGACTTTACTCATATTTTCAGAAAAATACCATATACTACAAAAATATATAGGAAATGGATATACAAACAATTTTCTAAGTTGATTGTGATACTAATTTTAACAGATTTTTTGTTAAAAATTATAATTCTGACCAACAAACAACAGTGGAGCAGGTCATCCAAATAGATCTGACCTGAAAAACCCCAACAAAAAAAAGAAATTCAAGCGTGATAATAATTGTTTCAGATGCGGATCAATAAAACATTGGTCTCATAGGTGTCACAAAACATTTTGATAGTACATTATATTTTAATGCTTCTGACTTTGCCGACGATTTTGATGGAATCACTAATGTAGACAAGTAAATGTCTATGACAAGACTTATAGTTTCAAGTTTGCTAAAATCTTTTATACTTTAGTTAGTCTTTTATAAATAGAGTTGAGTGGAGCTTTCTTAGAGCATTACTAAAAGTTCTTAGGTTTGAGCAAAAATGAGTGATCGGGTTATGTATTGTGTCTTTACGGTGATTTATTCGGTGCTTGCCAATGATCAACCGTATGGCCGTATTGTCCCATATCTCTATTCTTATTTGTACTTTACATTGAAGCATTGTCCCATTTAATCACGAAAGTTGGAGCAAAAGTATGATTAGCTAAGACATTCACAAAACAGTTAACTGACATTCACAAAATCTATGTAAATCAAACTGACAACAAACTCATAATGGATCTTCACGTCTAAGCATGGTATAATACCCATCTCCCAGACTATACCGAACCTTTAGTATATTTTCCAAAGCTCAATGAAAGTCGCCCAGCATATTCAACTCTTTGGTTTTTGGAGTTTCACTTTTAATATTTTTTACTTTTTGTATAGGACCTTTGGTCATGTGCTTCTACAGCCACAACATCATTTCCATTTTGGTTTAAATTATAGTTAGATTCTACGTTATTGTAGGTTTTGCATTGATTAGAGTTTTGGATCTGATTATAGCTTTTTATCCTAGGTTGATGTTAATTATGAAAGTCAATACCACTTAAAGTCAATATGATTTAAACGGGTGTGTATTTAAGAGATTTGATAGATTCAGATTTTACAAAATTTGGAAAGATTTGAGTAAGTTTTTAGAGTATTTGGACTGATTGGGTTGGTTTTTTTATATTTGTAATTAAAAAGATCTGGTGATTTGAAGAGATTTTATAACAAGTTTTTATAAGATTTTGTGTGATTTATGTTTGAAAGAAAAAAATTACCACCTTGTGAAATCAAATTAACCATAGACTACGTCTATTTCTAATTAGCAAATAAACATATAACAAAAAAAGCAGGTTCTTTTTTATTTTTTACAAGTAGATAAATGCAGAGAAAGGATTGAATCCAGAGAAAATTATAAAGAATCTGAAAAACATATCTAAACAACAATGAGTGGGCATTAAAGAGATGCAGGGAAGAAAATAAAAATAGCAAATAGAACCACGAGAAAGGTAACAAAGATAACAGTGAAAAACCAAAAAAATGTAAGGAGGACAATTTTTTTTTTCTTTTGAAATCCCAGCTCAAATGGTAAGAAATTCAATCTTTAATTTTTAAACAAAAAATGTGTTTAAAATCACCCAAAATCACGTTAAATAGATTTTTTTGCATAGAGTTAGTAAATTTTGAATAATAGTAGATTCACTACAAGAGAACATTAGTTTAAGAACCAATTTTTACGTTTTTGTGACGTCGTAAAATTGGGAGGTATTTGCAACTCCCTTACGACGTTTTGAGATTTCGTCGTGAAGGAGTTGTAAAAAGACAACGAAAATTTTCGTTGTAAACAAGTCGGTATTTTACGACTCCTTAACAACGCTTTCCCATTGCTAAAACAATTCGTTGTTAATTAGTCCCTAAGTTGTAACTCTTTTACAACCTCTATAATTAACATCGAATTAACATCGAATGTCAAAGTAGGTAAACACGTTTTTCTTACGTCAAAGGTTTAAAAAAAAATTAAATTTGGAGTTGTAAAGGTGTTGTTAAATTAAAATTTTCGATGTTAAAACGTCTCTACGAGGATCTCCCAGAAGAAGATATTGACGATGAGGAGCATGACGAGTTTGCAGAAAGTGATAATCCAAGTAGTGGAAATTGTAGTAACGGTGAAGAATCTGATTGATATTACGGTTTATAATGTAAGAACAATGTACCGTTGCAGGATTTTAATGTAATTTACGTTATGTCAATCTTTTATAAATTATTTGAATTTAGTAAATTCATAAATCAATCAAAGTTTAATCAATATAAGTTTTATAAATCAATCTAACATTCCGCAAAACACTTAGGGAAACACACTTAGGAAAAAATTAATTTCATGAAAACATTGTAAAATCGTTGGGAACTAAAAACGTCGTAAAGACGTTGTCAACAACGTCTTTACGACGTTTTATAAGCAAACCATATATAATTTATATATCTTATAATTTATAAATCGTATAAATTATTTTAAATGATGTAAATTATTGTAAATCCAACGTCTTTACGACGTTTTGTATTGTACCGTTATGGTACATTGAATCCACCTTTCCCAACCTCTTTACATCGCTTACCTTGTAAATTCGACCCTAACTTTACAACTCTTTTACGATGTAACATGAATTCCCAACTCTTTTACAACTTCACGTATTCCTTATAAATATATCACCAATTTTGCAACATCATTCCATCATTCTCCATTCTAAAATCTCTCTCTAAGGTATTCCTCTCTCCCTTCTCTCTACAATTTTTTTTTTGGCAAATATATGATTTAGAGCATATATATATATAGGTTGTTTAGAAATTATGTAGTAGATACGGAATTTAGAATTTAGGGTTTATATATTATTTAGTAGTATACGATCCAATGTCTAATACGGAACATTCTTTTGTAGGTACTACAAATTATGACACCTCGTAAGCATACACGCCGTGTACATTACAGTGACATGCTGCACTGCACCACATCGTCTTTTACTTCCTCGGCTGTGCCAGAGACACAGTCACAGTCCCATCATCAAAGGCATACACCGCCGCATACTTCCTCGACACCAGAAGTGGCCGTAGAGATCGATTTGAATGAGCAAGTGGCTGAAGATCAGAATGACCGTAGTTCAGACATGTTCGACGAATTACTTTGTTAAATATTTTGTAATTTATAATTAAAATTTGTAAAAATATTTTAATTTTATATAATAATTTTTTTTAATCGTTTTATAATTTTATTTAATTTAATAATTTTAGTTTAAAAAAAACAAATCATAGTCCCTAAATCGTTGTAAAATTTTCGTCCTTAAGTCGTTGTAAACAGTTTCGTCTTTAAATAGTTGTAACATTTTCGTCTTTTGTTGGTTGTAACTTTTCGTCTTTAGTTGGTTGTAAATAATTTCGACTTTAATACGTTGTAACACATTTCGACCCTAATTAGTTATAAACAATACGTTGTAAGTTAGTTGTAAATTTAGCAAGTAACTTACAACGTTTAATTTGCCATCGAGTTTACAACACCCTCTTTATTTTACGACGTTTTTACAACGTCTGTTTTACGACGTTTTAACAACGCAAATAAGGCGTTGTGAATTTTTACGATGTTTTTACAACATTTTTTGGCTTACGACATGCAAGACACGATGAATTACGTGGCGTCTGACTTTACAACGCATTAGAGACGAAATATGGAGTTGTAAAAGATGTGTTCTCTTGTAGTGATTTGTCATGATTTTGATCAATTATTAGTTAAATAACATGAGATTCTATATTATTTTGAATACTTTTGTATAAAGTTCAACTTCAACAACATATAATTTGAGAATACATTTTAAGTGATTTCATAAAAACCTAAAATTTCCTAAAATTCATGTTTCAAAACATTTTCCATTGTCAAATTCATAGCCTCATTTCTTTCAAACCTAACTTAAACGATAAAACCAAAAATATATAAATAATAGCGCTATTTTTTTGTTAATGATCTATTAACTTTAGTTAATTAATAAATTAACCCATGTTTGTCTTTACTAAAAATTTGTCCAATTTATCCTTCTATTATTTTTATTTTATTTTTTAATTACACAAAAACCTTAAAAAATATCCAATAGACATTTAACTCTCAAATGATTTCGAAAATGTTATCTTCAATTCTCTCAACTACCATTAACAACAAACTTCAATCTCTAAATGCACATTCAACTACTTAATTTTCGATATAACTTATTTTGTTCGCTTAAAACATCTTCAATGTATTCTTCTATTTTTTTTTTCTAAAATAGAGGTATGTTTTGCTCCAATGTATTTCTCTATTTTTTATTCTAAAAATGAATATTCTAGAGAACATTCTGTTTTAAATTTATCATTAACGTCATTTACTTCTAAAAACTACAAATTGACCCCATTTATTTTATTTTTTCAAAAATTTTCATAAATAAATTTTATTCTTTCAAATTTACTTATTTATTATGTTTGAACAACATAATGAAGATGATCTGAAATAGCACGAGCTTCAAATGTTGCAAAAGAATGTGGATAAGTATTCAACCATGCACCATTAACCAATGCACGATGAAGCTTCTTCCTTGCAGGATCAATTTCCCATTTATTCCACGAAGTAAAGAGAGGAACCCGGAAAAGATAGGTCTGAAAGATCACACTTGTGCACAACCGCTCGGGAGAAACGCATACCAGTTTGATCAGGGAGATAATCCAAAGCTCTAGAATGCTCAGAAGAGGAGAGAATCTCATCCAGGGAACGTTTTGACAGCCAAAATTGCTATCAATAGTAGATAACTCATTCCAAAGGACATGCCTATCCAACTCAAAATTTGAAGCATGGATGACAGACTAATATAAGAGCTCATTTGAAGCTTTTATAAGAATTGAAACAGTCAGATGCTGAGCACTGCACATTACAAGAGTTAGAATTACATCATTGGAGATACAAATCTAGATTCTGCCAAGCCGGTGATGGTTATAATTTGTAATGATCTACTAGTCAGGTATAACTGACTTGAAGATAGCATCACAATTCATTTCCTACACTCTCGTTTCCAAAAAACAGCCAAACAAAGGTTTAGAATCTATTATCCATTTCCCAACTTCAGCATGTTTGCGTGGTTGATTAAAGCCACGCGATTCCTTGAGGAAGTTTTTCAAGTTAATCGAATATACACACTTTAGAATATAAGAACTTCTCTTCTTATTGATTTAGGAAACTTACTCAAAACTTAAACTTTTTCTCAAAGTCTTAAGGAACAAACCTCCTTAACCCTCATATTTATAGATTAATTCTCATGAATCTAATCAAAGGATTTGATCTTATCTCTAAGTAACTAACTCTTACTTGAGATTATCTCTAAAATAACTAACACACTTATTTTAGAGATAGCTTATTCATTAAGGAATTAACCAACATTTTCCCCTGTGATTCCAAGATGAATTTCGGGTTGTGTGAACTCGACGACTCCTATCTTGCTTCTCATTTCTTTGAACTTGTTCCTTCCCAAAGCTTTTGTAAGAATGTCGGCTTTCTGTTCTTCTCCTGAGACGTGCTCCACCTTAATCTGATTATTTTCAACACACTCATGAATGAAGTGGTATCTCGAAAGTATATGCTTGCTTCTCCCGTGGAAGACTGGATTTTTGGTGAGAGCTATAGCCGATTTGTTATCTATCCTTAGCACAATCTTCTCGTCTTTGTTAAGTACCTCTTTCATAAGTTCTTTAAGCCATATAGCTTGCTTTGATGCTTTGATTGCAGCCATAAATTCTGCTTCACAAGAAGAGAGAGCCACTGTAGGTTGTTTTTGAGATGTCCAAGTGATCGGTGAAGAACGAAAGAAGAATACTTGACCGGAGGTACTTCTTCCATCATCAATGTCGATATTGTGGCTGCTATCACTATACCTTATGATTCTCTTTGACTCTTCCTTCTTGAAAAACAAGCCCAAGTTAGTAGCTCCTTTCACATACCTTAGCACCCTTTTAAGAGCTATTCCATGTGATTCTCTTGGACTTTGTATGTATCTACTCAACACTTCTATTGCATAAGACAAGTCTGGTCTTGTGTGGAGAAAAAATCTCAAGCTACCAATTGTTCTTCTGTACCTTGTGGCATCAATCTCGGGTTTAGTTACGGCTTTCGATAGCTTCAAATTAATCTTTATCGCGTGTGCTTGTTGAGTTTCACTCATTCATATAGTTGTCTAAGAGTATCCCTTTAGCATAACCTTCTTGCTTGATCCAAATGACATCGATTATATGATGTACTTTTATACCGAGATAGTAAGTTAACTTTTCTAAGTCAGTCATCTCGAATTCACTAGACATGTTCTTCTTGAAACTATCAATTCCTTGTAGAGATGTTCAGGTAACAAACAAGTCATCAACAGAAATGGCTATGATTGAAAGTTCTTCCTTAACTCTCTTGATGTACACCGAGGGTTCTTTCTTGCATCTTGTGAACCGTAGTCCCTTTAAGACTTGATCGAGCTTGATATTCCATGCTCTGGGAGCTTGACGCAAACCATACAATGCTTTGTGAAGAAGATACACCTTATTTTGTCCACCTTTCTTCACAAATCCTTCTGGTTGTTGTACATAAACTGTCTCGCATAAGTCACCATTCAAGAATGTTGTTTTAACGTCTAAATGATGAATTTCCCACCCATGTTTAGCTGCAAGGCCTATAAGTAAACGAATGGTCTCAGTTCGAGCTACTGGTGCAAAAACTTCCTCATAGTCGATGTCATGTTGTTGAACATATCCTTTGGCCACAAGCCTTGCTTTGACCTTATGAATGGTTCCATCGGCATGTCTCTTAACTTTGAAGATCCACTTTAACCTAATATGCTTAACTCCTTCAGGTTTGTCAACAAGTGTCCATGTCTTGTTCTTGAAGATCGAATCAAGTTCAGTTTGCATAGCTTCTACCCACTCTCGAATGTCTTTAGCTTCTCGATAATTTTCTGGTTCACCATTTATTGTGAGAAGCAATCTTCCTCCTTCCCATTCTGCAAGTAAAACGAAATCATCAAAGTGTTTTGGTCTTGAAAGGACACAACCATACCGTGAAGTAGGTGGGACATTCTCGGATGTACTTTCTTCTCCGACAACATGTTCATGATCTTCATGATCATTGTGGTTGGGTTGATCATTATATTCATGTTCCTCTTGTACATCGGGAAAGACATTTTCTTCTTCCAAAATTCCATCTCAAAACACTCTGAACATTTCTGGTTCGGAACTCCTTGTGTAGTTGTCCAATCCCAACTTTGCTTTTCATCAAATACTACGTCTCTACTTACTAGTATTCTTTTTGCTTTAGGATCATAAAGTCTATACACTTTCGTTCCTTGTTTCGAACCTAGATTGACTACACATTTAGATCGATCTTCAAGTTTCTTAAGATGTGGTTTGGTGATCTTTACATAGGCAAGACATCCAAAAACTCTTAAGTGTTCAATGTTCGGTTTTCTCTTCATAAGGCTTTCATAGGGATTATGTCCTTGTAACGCCTTAGTTGGTATTCGATTGATGAGATAAGTGGAGTGTCGTATAGCTTTTCCCCAAAATGCATTATGTATTTCCATGTCTTTTAGCAAGCTTCTTGTCATACCCATCAAGGTTTGATTTCTTCTTTCCACTACACTGTTTTGTTGTGGTGTGTAAGGTGCTGTGAGTTATCTTGTGATTCCTTTGTCTTCACAAAAACGTGCGATGATATTAGAAGTGAACTCCCCTCCACGATCTGTACAAAAAGTTTTGATAGTTAAATCGAACTGTTTTTCAACAAGTGTCTTGAATCTTTGAAAAATATCAAAAGCTTCACGTTTATCCTTAAGCAAAAACTTCCACATATATCTTGTACAATCCTCAATTAGTACGAAGATATAGCGATTATGGGAAAGCGTTGAGGGAGAAATCGGACCACCACGCAAGTCACCATGTATCAGCTCTAACCCTTTATTTGCCCAGAATTTAGTCTTTGAAGGAAAAGGATGTCGTGCTTGTTTTCCTGTAGACAAGACTCACAAATACTCTTCACATGAGTCGTTTGTGGCAAACCTATGACCGTCTTTTCCTTCACTATATTGTTCATCCACTCCAATACTTATGTATCCTAAACGTGAATGCCATAATTGTGTGATATCATCCTCTTTGACAAGAAGGCATCTCAATTTACAAACTTGCAAAGAAGCTTTGTAAAGTCGATTTATAGATCTTGTGACTTGAATTAACAATCTTCCTTTCGAATCTCTCACAATCAATTGATTCCCTTTCATCTTTATTTCGCATCCATTCTCTGTAGCTTGGCCAAGACTCATGATGTTATGTCTAAGATCGGGGATAAAATAGATATCCTTAAGTTCTCGTTTCTCTCCATTTTTCCCAATGAAGACAATTGTCCCTTTACCAAGTATATCAACATGTGAACCATCTCCAAAGCGAACTTTACCTTTTACCTCCTCATTGAGCTTAGAAAAAAAACTTTTGCTTCCAGTCATATGGTTACTTGCGCCATTATCTAGATACCACATACTTGATTCATCTCCACCGATATCATATTTTCGAGGAAACACCTTGTCTTCATTTAAGAAAACAGTCTCATGCATATAGAGAGATTCTTCTTCAACTTCTTCTCCTTCCCTCATCTTCATACTCATTGAGATTTAGCTTCTGGTTGATCTCGTGGTCTATCGGGACAAGAAGAGACAAAATGTCCCGGTTTGTCACATCTCCAACAAATCACTCTTGATCTATCTTTCTTAACATTCTGTTTTGGTTCTTTTGTATTCCTCTTGATTGTTTTGGCCATTAAACCGTGTTCTACCTCTACCTCGTCCATGGCTATTGCCCTCCTCTACCTGCACCTCTTCCTCCTCTTTCACTTGGATTTTCACCTCGACCATAGGAGATTAAATTTGAGTACATAAGCTTATCTTGTTCTTCACGATGTGTTTCATTGCTAACTCTCTCTCCTCATAAGCTTTAATTCTCCCAACTATGTCTTCAAAATGAGTTGTCTTTAATTCTAGAACTTGTTCAAGAGAAGCCACAATATTTATGAATTTATGTCTCGGAATTACGGTTAAAAATTTCGTAACCATCTTTGTTTCATCAATTGTCTCTCCAAGGGCTGCGGATTGAGCTGCTATCCCCCGAGATCTTTCCAGCAAAGTCATCCACCAAATCTGAATCACTCATCTTTAACCCATCAAAATCAACAGTTAAAGTTTGTAAACGAGCCTCCTTAACACGTTCTGCACCTTGGTAGCGAGTCTTAATTGCATCTCAAAGCTCCTTGGCTGTTTCTTTACTTGCAATATGAGAACTTCCGGTATGGACTGGAACAAGAGAGCAATCGCAACATCATTCTTCTTCGGGTCCGTTGAACCTGGTTTTATTGTCTCCCAAACCTCGCTAACACGCAGCATGACCTTCATACGCATTGACCAAACCGTGTAATTTGTAGCGGTAAGCATCAGACATTGTATTGAAGGTACACCTGGATCTTTGCTTCGAGATTGTACTGGAGTCACATCTCCCATTGTTGATCAGCTTGATGAATCGAAACCTAACCAAATCAAGTTAATCGAATACACACACTTTTGAATATAAAAACTTCTCTTCTTATTGATTTAGGAAACTTACTCAAAACCTAAACATTTTCTCAAAGTCTTAAAGAACAAACCTCCTTAATCCTCATATTTATAAATTAATTCTCATGAATCTAATCAAAGGATTTTATCTTATCTCCAAGTAACTAACTCTTACTTGAGATTATCTCTAAAATAACTAACACGTTTATTTTAGAAATAGCTTATTCATTAAGGAATTAACCAACAACTTTCTTAGTAACATTCTGACTAGAAACAAAAATTGAATCTTTAGAACGAGTAGAAATAGGTCAAGAAACAACAAGCTTATTCCTCCTTACCCTTACGAGGACCACGAGAAGTAGATAGATCTAAAATTTCTCCTCCTTCACAGACTTCTTCGAGCACCTGAAAGTGCGAGGATGGAGAGACAGACATAGACGTGTCTTCTCTC
>JAKUCM010000516.1:0-10403 GCA_023374145.1 Lepidium sativum
ATAACAATCTTCCATTCCTTTCAAGTAGTCCAACACTTCCACGGGTTTCTTGCATTCCTCTGGCTAACATCTTTCAGAACTGTTAGTTCAAAATACAACTCATCCTCCTTTAACATCTGAATGATTTCCATGTTTTAAAAATACTTCAAGATTGGTACAAGATGTCTTCAAGTTATCATCACTTGCTGAATTCAGTTTCTCTAAATCAAATAGGAAATCAAAGGTTTGTTCGTACTTTTGAAATTGCTCAAACCTTGTCTTAAGAGAATAGAGAGCTTGATTCATGACTTGGTTGAAATAATTTATTCTAAAGCTCTCTTCTATAGATAAATTTGATGAGGGCATCAAGCCGGTTGAACTAGGCAGGCCAATGAATCGAGCTAGGACACACAAGCTGAGAGAACAATTAGGAGAATCTTTAGTTAACATCTTGAACAAAGAAGAGATCACGTCCTCCCCAGAACACTCCAAGATCAATTTCGGACTTCTTCGAGGAGCGCGGGAAAGATCAAGAACGCAAGTCAAGACCAAGCAGCACGACCAAAGGAGATCCAAGACACTCAAGACCCTTTAGAAGCTGACCAAGGGGACCATGAATCGACAAGACCCGAGCTGGAAGTAACCGACAAGACTTGGCCATTTATTGCGTCCTACAAAGTTTTTTTTGTGTTTACGATAAATGTTTTTGTAGGAACGTCATGCCCAACAATTCCAGCACCTTAGGATAGAGAGTCTTAATGTCCACCGGCTTTTTGGGATTTTATTTTTGTTTAATAAGGCACCAAAATACTAAGTTAGAATTTTGCCATTTTTCTTGTAATTTGCCATTTTTCTTATTTCCTTTTGTTAATGGGCTGCGACCCATATTTTCTTTAAGTAAGTCGGCCTTATGACCCCTATATAAGGTCCCCTTGCAGCCATGTAACAAATCACCCAACATTGAAATCAATAAAGAACACAATTTCTCAAATCCTTAAGTCCTTAGCAAGCTTAGTCGTTTGTCTAAGACTTAGAACACACTGCAAGATCTCGAGAGGTTTCCCCTTGATCTAGAGTGTGCTTGAGTGTATCAAGAAGCCCACCATTATTCTTGTGGATCGCTCCTCAATCCCCCATGCCCCCGACTTTTACTACCAAGAAAATACATTCAGTTCCCTTGGATAGAACCCGCTCCCATCAACTTTAGTTTTTGCTCTATTTAATTTTATAATTGTCATCACTTTCGCATAGGTTGTTAGATTCATTTCTCAAGTGATATAACCATTGTTTGCTTAAGATCCAATCTATATCTTGTTGTGACGGTTAGAGTTCTTAGTTCTCAATCTAAAAAGACAAAAAAAATTGTTCCTTAAGATTATTTTGACTTTTTCGTATTTTCAATCTTTTTTATAAAAAAAAAAAAATAACTACTTGTTTCTTGTTTTGAAACATGGAAACCCCAGCTGAGGTCCCCACCCTAGCTGAAACGTTGGCCCAACTCTAAGCCCAGCTTCGATCCATCAACACTCGAATGGACCGCTTGGAGCCGAGACCCGCCAACACGCGAGTGTCCCTACACTCCCAGGACGATGACTCGGACACTTACGGAGAGGGAGGCTTTGATCCGGATCCGGATTACCCTCCACCTAGGTGTCATATCACATGAGGAAGAGACCCTCATAACCGTGGACACAAGCGGGATGATCCGGTTCACACCAACATCGACCCCAAGCTTACCGCGCCCACCTTCGCCAGTAAGGTCGACCCGGAAGCATACCTCGATTGGGAGAAAAGAATGGAGTACATATTTGAGTACTACCATTATGCGGATCATAAAATAGTGAATTTAGCTGCTGCTCAACTCACGAACAACGCATTGTCCTGGTGGGATCGCGACCTAGCCGAACGAAGACGTCACCACTATAACGCCACTTGGGACAAGATGAAATTTAATCTAAGGATAAGGTACGTGCCTCCATATTTCCATAGAGACTTACAGAAGAGGTTTTGTAAGTTGGTACAAGGAAATAGGTCCGTGGAAGACTACTTTGAAGAATTCGAAAACCTGAAGAATCAGTTAGAAATCGAAGAACCCGAGGAGGCCATTATGGCTCAATTTCTAGATGGTCTACAATATCGCATCGCTAGGAAAGTAGAAAGGTAGCCATATCACGAGTTAAGCGAGTTATTGCACTTTGCCGTACAAGCTGAACAACATATAAAGAGGAAGACGGCCGCACCCAGCTGCCCCAAGTACAACGCTCCCTAGAGAGGCTGAGGAAATGTACCATAAGCGGCAATGTATGCAGTCTTATTATAGATAGTGGTGTCTGCACTAAAGTGGCTAGCAAGTCCTTGGTCAAAAAATTAGGACTCAGCACCACCAACAACCCGACGCCGTACCGCTTGAGATGGCTCAACGACAAGGTCGAGATCAAAGTCTCCGAGCAAGTGATCGTTCTTTTCAACATTGGAACATACCAAGACTAGGCATTATGTGATGTAGCTCCCATGCAAGCTGGACATCTCCTACTTGGCCTATCTTGGCAGTTTGATAAGGAGGCTATACACAACGAGCGCACCAACTTCTACTCGTTTGTGCATAACAAGCGCAAGTATAGCTTAACGCCCTTGACCCCGACTCAAGTACATGAGCTCCAGGTCAAGATGGTTCAGTCCACCAAGGTAAGTAAACCTTCTCTATTTTTGACTTCGAGTGTCATAGAGAAAACCTTGTGTGCCAAGCAAATTGTACTACTAATGCTCTTCAAAGAGAATGTGTGCCTTGAGATGTCGTGTGCAGATTTACCACCAAGGGTTCATGAGCTCTTGGAACAATTTAAAGATATGTCCCGGAGGAAACACCAGCTGGCTTACCTCCAATCCGAGGCGTAGAACACCAAATTGATTTTGTTCCGGATCCGCCCTACCAAACCGAGCAACTTATCGCATCAGTCAGCAAGAAGCTAAGGAACTAGAGCAATAAGTTCAAGACCTATTGGGCAAAGGATACATCCGAGAAAGCCTTAGTCCACGTGCTGTTCCACTCTTGCTCGTACCAAAAAAGAATGGGACTTGGAGGATGTGTGTGGACTGTCGAGCAATCAACAACATCACCATCAAGTACCGACATCTCATTCCCCGTTTAGACGACATGCTAGACGAACTCCATGGAGCTACCGTCTTCACCAAGATAGATCTCAAGAGTGGCCATCATCAAGTTCGCATGAAGGAAGGCAATGAGTGGAAAACCGCCTTCAAAACCAAATAAGGCTTGTACAAATGGCTTGTGATGCCCTTCGGACTCACCAACGTCCATAGCACGTTCATGAGACTCATGAACCAAGTCCTAAGGACTTACATCTGTAAGTTTGCGGTGGTATATTTTGATGACATTCTTGTCTATAGTTCATGCTTATTCGATCACCTAATGCACCTTAAGCAAGTACTAGAGACCCTTCGACTAGAAAGTATCTATACAAACCTTAAGAAGTGCACCTTTTGCACTAATGAACTTGTGTTCGTAGGCTTTGTCATAAGCTCACAGGAAATTCGAGTTGACCAAGAAAAAACCAAAGCCATAGAAGAATGGTCAACACCTACAACAATTGGACATGTTAGGAGCTTTCACGGTTTGGCAAGCTTATACCGCCGCTTTGTCAATAATTTTAGCACCCTATCTGCTCTTCTTACAGCCATAATCAAGATGGATGTTCCATTCAAATGGGGGAAGCACAAGAAAAGGCCTTCTCCGAGCTGAAATCATGCCTCACCAAGGCTCCGGTTTTGGCTTTGCCAAATTTTGAGAAAACCTTTGAAGTAGAATGTGACGCGTCCAGATTGGGAATTGGAGCTGTGCTAACTCAAGACAAAAGACCCATAGCTTATTTTAGTGAGAAACTAAGTGGAGCCACTTTCAACTACCCAACATACGACAATGAGTTGTATGCTTTAGTCCGAGCCTTAGAAGTTTGGCAACACTATCTACTCGCCAAAGAATGTGTAGTTCACACCGATCATGAGACTTTGAAGCACTTGAGGGGTCAGGCAAATTTAAAGAGAAAACATGCAAGATGGTTAGAATTTGTGGAGACATTCCCCTATGTGATAAAGTATAAGAATGGAAATGAGAATGTAGTCGTGGATGCTCTTTCTAGACGACACAACCTCATCACCATCATGAATGCCAAAGTTCTAGGATTTGAGTTCATCAAGAACAACTACAAGGATCCAGATGTTGGAGATATCTATCAAGTTTGCAACAAAGGAGTCTTCAGATCATACTACATCCACGACGGGTACTTGTTTCGAGAAAAGAGGTTGTGTATACCGCAAGGGTCAATGAGGGACTTGATACTTAGGGAAGCGCATGGCGGAGGACTCATGGGACAGTTCGGTGTTGCCAAAACTCTAGCCATGGTGGTTGAACATTTCTTTTGGCTGCATCTTAGGAGATAAGTGGAGCGGCTGTGCATGAAATGTGCAACATGTTTCAAAGGTAAAGCTAAGTCCCAACCTCATGGCCTTTATCTCCCTTTACATATTGCTAATGATCCTTGGGAGGATATCTCAATGGATTTTGTTTTAGGTTTACCAAAGATAAATCACAAGGACTCAATCTTTGTTGTAGTAGACCGTTTCTCAAAGATGGCTCACTTCATACCTTGTGACAAAACCAATGACGCATCACAAATTGCCGACGGTGCGCCTACATGGAGTTCCAAGGACTATTTTTCCGATCGAGACGCCAAGTTCCTAAGCCACTTTTGGAGGACCTTGTGGCGGAAATTAGGAACCAAGTTGCTCTTCTCCACCACTTGTCATCCTCAAACAGACAGCCAAACTGCAGTGGTAAACCGTACTCTTGGAACCTTACATAGAGCTACCGTCGGTAACAATTTAACCAATTGGCTTTCTTGCTTACCTATGTTTGAATTTGCTTATAATCGAGCTAATCTTTCATATTCTAAGTTTTCCCCATTTGAAGTGGTATATGGTTTCAACCATTTGACGCCAATGGATTTTACACCACTCCCTCCGCGCTATTACCTTGACAAGGATGCAAGTGTCAAAGCCGAACTAGTCCAAAAATTACATCTCAAAGTCAAGCCTTGGAAAAGAAGGCTGAATCAATCAAGTAAAGAGAGGACAAAAGGTGCAAGGTTGTGATATTCAACCCGGGAGATTGGGTTTGGGTACACATGCGCCTGGAGGTAACCGACAAGTCTAAGCTCACGCCCCGGGGCGATGGTCCCTTCCGAGTAATCGAACGGATCAACGACAATGCCTATCGATTGGAACTGCCTGGTGAATATCTCTTCAAGTTTCAATGTTGTTGATCTCTCCCCGTTCCATGTCGACGATGACGATGCATCCGAGATGGAGCATCTTCAAGAGAGAGGGAATAATGAGGGCATCAAGCCGGTTGAACTAGGCAGGCCAATGACTCGAGGTAGGATACGCAAGCTGAGAGAACAACTAGGAGAATCTGTAGTTAACATCTTGAATAATAAAGAGATCGCGTCCTCCCCGGAACGCTCCAAGATCGATATCGGGACTTATTCGAGGAGCACGGGAAAGATCAAGAACGCAATTCAAGACTAAGCAGCACTACCAGAGGAGATCCAAAACATTCAAGACCCTTTAGAAGTTGACCAACAGGACCAAGAATCGACAAGACCCGAGCTGGAAGTAACCGACAAGACTTGGCCCTTTATCGCGCCCTACAAGGTTTGTTTTGTGTTTACGATAAATATTCTTGCAGGAACGCCAAGCCCAACAACTCCAGCACCTTAGGATAGAGAGTCTTAAGGCCGATAGGCTTTTTTGAGCTTTTATTTTCGTTTAATAATGCACCAAAACACTAAGTTAGAAATTTGCCATTTTTATTGTAATTTGCCATTTTTCTTATTTCCTTTTTGTTAATGGGCTGCGACCCATATTTTCTTTTTTTCTTTAAGTAAGTCGGCCTTAGGACCCCTATATAAGGTCCCCTTGCAGTCATGTAATAAATCACCCAACATTGAAATCAATAAAGAACACAATTTATCAAAGAGAAATCCTTAAGTCCTTAGCAAGCTTAGTCGTTTGTCTAAGACTTAGAACACACTACAATATCTCGAGAGGTTTCCTCTTGATCTAGAGTGTGCTTGAGTGTATCAAGAAGCCTACCATCCTTCTTGTGGATCGCTCATCAATCCCCCACCTTCCGCGCCCCCGACTTTTCTTACCAAGGAAGTACATTTGGTTCCGCTCCCATCAACCTTAGAGAAGCATCTTGAAGCTCGTATCAAAATTCACAGTTTCATCAAATATCTCTGATTCTTCACCAATTTTTGTTTTTATTTTGATAACACGTTTTTTCTTTGTTGAAAATATGGCTTCAATTTCCATAGACTCTGCAATCACTTTAACATCTGATTTTGCACTCTCAAAACCACTATCTCTATAATTTTGGAAAAAAAAACATGTCCCTTTAACTGGGAAAATGCAACTTCAATGTTCATGCCTTCTGACTACAAACTCTTGCTTACAGTGTTGACTGCAAAGAGAACTTTATAACAAATCACCATAGAGAGTAAAAATTCATAATTTCCAATCTCATGTGTTTCACTTGTCGCAAGACACTCAACATCACTTTGGGCTTTTGGATCATCACTACTTTCTGCTATATGAATCAGAACATCATTTCTTATTTTTGGAGCTTGAAATCTTACTACCTGGACACATTCAACATGACTATCCCACTGATTTTGCGACACATTTTTAACTGACAAACCTCCCACTACATTTTCAAATATCTTCCATCGCTTAGTTGAAGATGCAAATAGACAATAAATTTGTTGAATTGTCCCAAAAATGAAATGGCTTTTTGAGAAGTGGTTGCCATATCACTAAGAGCAAGATTAAGACTATGACAACCACATGGTGTATAAAAGGCACGTGGGTTGACGTCAATAAATCTCTTTAGTACTCCTTTATGTTTTCCCTTCATATTGGATCCATTATCATATCTTTGTTCTCTCACATCATCAATACTTAAATTCAGAGCAACTAACACCTTCTGAATCTCACTAAAAAAAACCTTCACCGGATGTATCATCAACTTTCAAAAATATAAGAAAAAATTCGTCTATCTTAGCCAAACGTGGTGAAACATCAACACATCGAATGATAAGTGTCATCCAAGGATAAGGGGATGAGAATCACCAATCCCTCTCCTTAAGAATCAAACAATAAGCTCCAAATCAACTTCGAGCTCCAACTTCTTAATCCCCAACTCCAAGGTTGTATACAAACCATAATACACACCAATAGTTCTGCCAAGGTGCAGAACAAGACCCAATATGTAACGAGAAAACCTGACACCAGATACCATTATTGTCTAGAATCGCACTCCTAGCTGATGATAAACATGGGTTCCCACGAGAAGCGCCATCAGTATCCCACCTTAAACCAATTTGCCGCTGGCTTCGTCCATGCTTCCATGATCTAAGTCCGAGATAGATTATTCCCATGAGAATGCAGATTAACGTTCGCATGATGTATATTTCAACGAGATTAATACTGTATGGGTAGTCCATCACCGTTTTTAAATCAAAACTATTTTTTAATCTATCCTACGAGATTATAATCTTCTGTAAATGTAATCAACAACTAAAAAATATTCATTTTCTTTTTAACTAGATATAGTTTGTTTATTTTAGTAATCACTCAATCTCAAAATTATAAGATATTCTATTTTTTTTATTGATTAATATTATAGAATTCAAGATAAAATACAGAGATATAACACAACTATAGATTAGTAAAGTCGACGAAATACAAAAATATCTTCAGAAACATATGCCCAAATTAAAAGGGAACAACAATATTAACCGCGATAATACTAGACTAAGATGTTGAATTTAGAAACAAATAAAA
This sequence comes from Lepidium sativum, assembly GCA_023374145.1. Lineage (NCBI taxonomy): Eukaryota > Viridiplantae > Streptophyta > Magnoliopsida > Brassicales > Brassicaceae > Lepidium > Lepidium sativum. The sequence continues at coordinate 7,903 of JAKUCM010000516.1, forward strand.
ACCTACTACCCCTGATCGAATATCGAACCCACTTGTGACTAACAACCATCCACATTGATGGTGGAACCTCCTATAACGAATATGAGTATCTCACACCTCAAAAAATGGCTACTATATCAGTGTCACTACTGCATGGAGCCATGCAGAAAAACCATACTGGAAACGAGACTGACGACAAACTAATTGGGATAACATGTCGATTAGCAGATGCACTTCTTTCGAAAATGATGAAATCGATAACACTGCCGACTAGTTGACACCTCAATCAAGCCCATGTGAATACCTCACCTCAAATAGGTGTATAAGTACATAAAAGGAACGAACTAATCCTATTATGGAGAAATCGAACCCAACCGAACGAATCCAAAGAGATTAGACTAGATAATCAATATAGGGAAGCAAATGTAGAACCTAACTCAACTGGACCTAGCCTAGAACTAAACCACGACAGAACCAAATCTTACACAAATATTTAAAAACCACTGAGAACAACAACGAAAAGGTAAGTATAGGCCGGAAAGAGAAAGAGTAATAACCATTGAATATCACACCAATGAACTTCTCCGATGGTGGCGTCTTCTCTGGCCACAACAAGGAAAAACGACAAAGGATAGATAATAGATATAAACCAGCAGATCTAGGACCTGGCGAAGCCTTCCTCCGTCCAAAAATCTCATCCTCAACACCACTCGAACACTGCCAACTAGGGATGTTACTTTTGAGTTTTTACCCATTGGGTACCCAAAACCCAGAAGAAAAATAAAAGTCCAAAGTCTTATTTCAATAACAAAAAATAACTGAGTTTTAATTGGGTATTACCCATAACAAATGAGTTTTTTTCAGGTATACTCATTGGGTAACGGGTACCCAATGGGCTTTCAATTATATATTCTCTCCTCTTTTTTACTCTTTATATTTTTTTACTCTATCAGCTTTTTTACTTTTTAATTGTTTTCTTTTCGTACTCTTTTTTTTTTTACTTTCTTCTTTAATTACCCTCTCTTCTCTTTTTACTCTCTCTTCTCTTTTTTTATTCTCTCTCCTCTTTTTAATCCTTTTTACCTTTTCTCCTCTTTTTAAGTCTTTTTACTCTCTGTTATATTTTTTATTCTCTCTCTTCTTTTTTACTCTCTCTCCTCTTTTTATTCTCTCTCCTCTTTTTACTCTTTTCTCTTTTTACTCTCTCTCCTCTTTTTAACTCTTTTTAATCTCTTCTTTTTTTAACTATTTTTATTCTCTCTCCTATTTTTTATTCTCTCTCTTCTCTATTTACTCTCTCTCCTATTTTTACTATCTCTCATCTTTTTACTCTCTCTATTATTTTTACTATATCTCATCTTTTTACTCTCTCTCCTCTTTTTACTCTATTTCCTCTTTTTACTCCCTCTCCTCTTTTTACTCTCTCTCCTCTTTTTTACTCTCTCTCCTCTTTTTAACTCTTTTTACTCTCTCTCCTATTTTTTACTCTCTCTCCTCTTTTTACTCTCTCTCCCCTTTTTAACTCTTTTTACTCTCTCTCCTCTTTTTAACTCTTTTTACTCTCTCTTCTCTTTTTTATTCTCCCTCCTCTTTTTTACTCTCTCTCCTCTTTTTATTCTCTATCCTCTTTTTACCTCTTTTTAATCTATTTTCCTTTCCTAGCTATTTGTACTCTCTCTCTTCTTTTTAACTCTTTTTAATCTCTCTCTCTTCTCTATTTACTCTCTCTCCTATTTTTACTCTCTCTCATATTTTTACTATCTCTAACTCTTTTTACTCTTTTTTTTATTCTCTCTCCTATTTTTTACTCTTTTTACTCTCTCTCCCTTTTTTATTCTCTCTCTTCTCTATTTACTCTCTCTCCTATTTTTACTCTCTCTCATATTTTTACTATCTTTCATCTTTTTACTCTCTCTCCTATTTTTACTCTATCTCCTCTTTTTACTCTATCTCTTCTTTTTATTCTCTCTCCTCTTTTTACTCTCTCACCTTTTTTTACTTTCTCTCCTCTTGTTTATTCTCTCTCTTTTTTTACTCTCTCCTATTTTGAATTATTTATAGTATTGTAATTCTTTCTATTTCTATATGTGGGTACTCATATAAAACCCATATATTACTGGGTTTTTCTGAGTAGTCTTAATAAGACTTTAAGTCTTATGGGTTTTTTTATTTTGGGTTTTTTCTGAACGGGTTTATTTTGGATTTGGGTCGGGCCGGGTTTTTTCACCCAAAGTCACATCCCTACCGCCAACTGAGAAATCCCTTCGCCACCACAACACTGGGGAAACCACATACACTCACCAGAAAAGTGAACGATGATGATGCTAGGAACACACACCTACCGCCGTTGTCAAGCTTTTATAACCGAAAATGAAAATGTAACTAAGCAAAGAAAAGCTATTGTAATAGGGAAGCAGATATTTTAAGATATTTTTTATCAAATGCGCATCATTTAAATCATTTATATTTTAAATTATTTAATATTTTAATTTATTATACTTTATTTAATTATAGAAAAATAA
>JAKUCM010000517.1:0-33281 GCA_023374145.1 Lepidium sativum
GGGAGATCTACTAGTAATTTTGTGGCCAAAAGATAAGATCGTATTATGTGTTGTCCTCAGCTAAGGCTACAATGGCATGAAGCGAATATGATGCACCTCCCGTTTTATCCTTAGATCATTCACCTCTCTACTTGCAGTTGTGTCCATACATTCCGTGTGATCCGAGTAGACACCCTTTCAAGTTTGAAGCCGCGTGGCTTAAACATGATAGCTTCAAAATGCTACTTCATGCTTTCTTGTGTAATGATGTGAGTACACTTGAGGCATTACATATACTTCAAGGAACGTTATCACGATGGAATAGAGAAGTATTTGGTAGTATTCAAAGAAGAAAGGAGAAACTTTCTTGTAAGATTGAACGTATTCAAGCGTCCTTGACTGTTTCCCTTACAAATGAGTTACTTGAGGAAGAAGCAAAATTGATGACCGAATGTGAATATGTGTTGGAACAAGAAGAACTCCTTTGGTTTCAAAAGTCGAGAGAGAAACATGAGGTACTTCCATACCTCGACAATTGTTCTTCGGAAGCACCATATTGATATTCTACGTAATGATAATTGAGCATAGGTAGATGATCCGAGTCAGTGGATCAATTAATGCTTACTTTTTATAAGAATTGACATTATCTTTTATAGGTAGCACCGAGTGTTGCGGTTCTACCAATTCTGGGTTTTGTCACTCTGTCACGTGACGATGTCGCAATTTTAGAGAGAGCTTTTTCTCCAATGGAGATCAAAACTACAGTAAGAAGCATGAGAAATTAAGGCCTCGGGTCTGAATGATTACCTACTAGTTTTCTATCATGATTGTTGGGAAGTTGTGGGTCTGTCTGTTGTTGAATATGCACTACGTTTCTTTGAGTCAAGAGTTTTACCAGCAGGAACATTGATCAATAGAATAAAGAAGGGCAAAAGATTCCGTGTGGTGCAAGAAAAGGGTCAAGGCGTGAGTCATTGGGTCACAAGGTCAAGGCTGCGAGTCATCGGGTCACAAGCTCCTTGGTACCGAAGTGCGGGACGTCGGGAAGGTGAGGCGCGACGAGTAGACCGAAGGATCGTGGAGCACCAGTCGTGAAGTATCCGAAGAGCTCGGATCAGGGATGCGTTCTCCCTTAGCGCCCCGACGAAGACATGCCTTTGGGACTCGAAGCATGAAAGGGACTCCTCGAGCTCGTGGGGACAAAGACTTCATCCTTTGACCACTGTGGGCCCTTGGTGACGAGTAGGAACCGTTGGACAGAAGGCGGGACCATCGGGTCGCTCTTAACCCGGGACCACAACTTCCTCTCTCTCTCCTCAAACGGCTAGGAGCAATGGCTAGAAGTCTTCTCCCTCTTCTTCTTCATACATTTTCCTATAAATCCTTGTAAATTGAACTCATTTATGTATAGATTTTGAATCAATGAAAAATTCATTCTCTCTTTACTCGTTTCTCTTTTTTTCTCTTCTCAATCTTTATGTCATGAATTCTTGATACATTAGTCTCAAATTCTTACATGGTATGAGAGCAACAAAGATCTGAAATATATCTCAAATCTGGTTCTCAAAATCTCTACTCTCTTCCCGAATCTCTTTTCATCAAAATCGCTATGGATTCCAACAAGGGAGCTTGCATACCGGTAACTCTAAAAGGGCCGAACTACATTCTATGTTCAAGAACTGCAAGGATGATCTTGTGCAGCCATGGACTATGGAACCATGTGGAGCCTCCCAAAGAGAAAACCCCAAATGCAGCCGACAAAGAAAAAGGAAAGGAAGGCTCCTCCGATATGGTGGTTGCCGACAATAAAAAATGGTTCCAAGAAGACCAAACGGTGATGGCTATCATAACTGCCTCACTAGATCCCCATCTTCTTGAATATTATCTATTTTGTGAAACTGCAAAGAAACTATGGGATACTCTCAAGAGGGTCTACACAAATGTCTCCAATCTCACTAGGGGTTTTTGGAGTCAAGATAGCTCTTAACACTCTAAAGAAAAAAGATATGGAGTTTGAAGACTACTTTGGGAAACTAAGGGTTCTTTGGATGGAACTTGAGATGATAAAGACGAATACTATGGATCCTCTTATTTAAAATGAAAGATGTGAACAAGATAAAGTATTTGGTCTACTTGGAGGCTTAAATACTTGCTACAATGATCTTGTCAAATCTATCCTAAGGGAAAAGAAGCTTCCCACAGTAGATGAGGTATGTTCTCAAGTGACCGCCCATAAAGTGACATTCAAGAATGAAGACAAAAGGAGTATTGCAAGAAGAAAGGACACACAAAAGATAAATGTTGGATTCTTCATCCTCATTTAAAGCAAAACAAATGGAAGGAGCAAAAGACAAATATGGCTCAAGAAGGATTGGAGGAGGAACCGCCAGAAATGTCAAAACCGGGAGGAGCAACAGCAATGAGTGCCAATTCCCACAGAGCAGTTATGAGGAGGTCGGACCTTGATGAGATCATCAAAGCCATTGCCAACCTAAAGGATTCCGGTATCTCTAGTTTTTCTCAAATTCCCAAATAATTGATTTCGGTGCATCTCATCACATGATAAGTAACCCTAGGTTGATTAAGAATGTGAAACCAACCATATGAAATTTCATTGTAGCTAGTGGTGAGAAAGTACCAATCAAAGGAATAGGAGAGTTGGAACTATTTGATAAGAGTACAAAAACGTTTTACATGCCGAAATTCACCTCTAATCTTCTTTCAGTTAAGAACCACATCCGATTTAAATTGCTATGCTATATTTGGTCCTAACCATGTACAATTTCAGGATATTGAGAGTGGAAAAACACTTGGAGGAGGAAAGACCAAATATGGGTTATATGTCCTAGAAGAAAAATCGTTCCAAATTCTTTACACTAAGTTTCCGTTAGCAATTTAGACTCTAATGTTGGTTCATGTTTTAATTCAGTTTGGAATGCTAGATTGGGTCATCCCCACTCTAGAGCTTTAAGTTTAATTTTGCCTAAAAACTCTTTTAATCATAGTTCTTGTGAGGCTTGTATTTTAGGAAAACATTGCAAGTCTATTTTCCGAAATCTAGTACTCTTTATGCAAATTGCTTTGATTTAATTCACTCAGATGTTTGGACATCACCTTTTTCCTCTAAGGACCGATTTTTTGATGCCTTCATCAATTTTCAGAACTATGTAACTAACCAATTTAATTTCAAAATAAAGGTACTAAGATCGAACAATGGCGGGGAATATACAAGCACCAAGTTTAAAGATTTATTTGAACAAATGCGGCATAATTCACCAAACAAGTTGCCCACACACTCCACAACAAAATGGGTGTGGCGGAAAGAAAGAACTGACATCTCTTGGAAACCGCAAGGGCCATGATGCTTAGGAAGATGTTGTTTTGATGGCATGCTATCTCATTAACCGCCTTCCGACCAAAATCTTACAAGATGTGTCACCATATGAGGTACTTATGGTATAAAACCCTTCATTGAACATTTGAGAGTGTTTGGATGTGTGCATTTTATCTTGATTCCAGGAGAACTACGTCATAAACTTGATGCCAAGAACACAAAGTGTATGTTTCTTGGATACTCAACAACACAAAAGGGATACAAGTGCTTTAACCCAACAAACCAACGCCTATATGTCTCCCTAGATGTGAAATATTTGGAAGACAACGGCTATTTTGACACAACAAATTGGGGAATAACTCAAAGACCTCACCAATACCACACAAGATCGGAATGAGAGTCTCATCACACTTCTCCAACAAATAGGTGGAATTGAATCCAATCCTACAAGCACGTTACAACCCCGGGATGAAGATGGATGACATGAAACGCCACCTAATACAATCACCGAGGAAGATGAAGACTTTCAACAAGATTATACGTCCACATCCACGGAGGTACCGGAGGAGCCGAGTCCACGTGAGCATGCGGAAAATCCTCTAAGAAGAAGCACACATCCGCGGAAAGACCACTCCAATTGGATCAAAACATGTTTTTGTTTACAACAACCAAGTCGTGGTACATCCAACTCAAAAGGTTTGTTCTCTTGACCTTGTACCTCATGATCATAAGGTATTTCTTGGCAAAGTTAAACTTGGACAGATTCCGGAAAGTTATGAGGAGAGTAAAAACCGCAAGGAATGGAAAGATGCAATTACGGATGAGTGTAATGCTATGGAAACGAATCACACTTGGGATGAGGCGGAATTACCACCGGGAATATGGGCTGTCACTTCCCGTTGGATATTCACTATCAAATACAAGAGTGATGGGAGTATCGAACGTTACAAATGTCGATTGGTTGCAAGAGGTTTTACCCAAACATATGGACAAGACTACATTAATACTTTTGCACCCGTTGCAAAACTACACACAATACAAGTTGTTTTTTCCTTGACTACAAATTTAGGTTGGGATATATGGCAAATGGATGTCAAGAATGCATTCTTGCAAGGAGAACTTGAGGATGAAGTGTACATGCACCCACCTCCCGGTCTTGAAGTGATTGTGCGCCCCGGAAGGGTGTTACGTCTCCGGAAAGTCATATATGAACTTAAACAATTCTCTCGGGCTTGGTACCATAAATTTTGCTTCACTCTTCGAGATCATGGCTTTCACAAATCGGAATCGACCATACACTCTTTACATTCAATGGCCCGAAAGGTATGATTGTAATCCTCATCTATTTGGATGACTTGATCATTACCGACAATGACAAGGACGGTATTTCCTCAACCAAAGACTATCTTAAAAGTGTATTTGATATTAAAGACCTTGGGGAACTAAAGTACTTCCTAGGAATCAAAATATGCCGCTCTTCGAAGGACCTATTTCTTTCTCAACGGAAGTACACTCTTGATCTTCTTGATGAAACATGAAATTTAGGGTCTCGAGCTGCCAACACACCTCTTGAAGATGGCTACAAGGTCAGTTGAAAGGGGGAGCAAAATGACGAACTTTACAAAGATGCACCTCAATATAGACGACTTGTGGGAAAACTTATCTATTTGACAATCACAAGACCGGACATATGATATGTGGTGAATCAAGTGAATCAACATATGCAAAACCCCACAATCCACCATAGGAGTATGATGGAAAGAATCCTCAGTTACCTAAGAGGAAGCTATAATCGCGGGATTTGGATGGGAAAGAACAACAACACTGAAATTGTAGGATATTGTGATGCGGATTGGGTTGGTGATAGGAATGATCGAAAGTCAACAACGGGGGTATTGCACTTTCAATGGAGGTAATTTGGTAACGTGGAAGACTAAGAAACAGAAGGTATTGTCATGTTCTATTGCCGAAGCCAAATATCGAGCAATGAGGAAGCTAACAAGTGAGCTCACATGGTTAAAGGCTTTACTCAAGGATCTCAACATCGATTCATGCAAACCAATCACGATGCATTGTGACAACCAAGCTGCAATCCATATTGCATCCAACTCTGTGTTTCATGAGAGGACAAAACACATCGAGATAGATTACCACAAAGTCCGGGAGAAAATTGAAGAAGGAATAACTCTTCCATGCTACACCAAGAGTGAAGATCAATTTATGGATATTTTCACCAAAGCCGCAAGTCTAAAAGTTTGTGATCATATTTATCCCAAACTAGGACTTGTGGATCTCTCCCAAGATTGATCAAATGTCCCCTCTCTCGTAAATCACACACTCTTTTTCCCTTACACGAGTTTTTTCCCAAGAGGTTTTCTCTCTAAGGTTTTTCATGAAGTGTTGCTTATGAGAAGTCCAACCTTAACCTCCATAACATTATGGTTAAACTTGAGGGGGAGCATTGATCAATAGAATAAAGAAGGAAAAAAGATTGTGTGTGGTGCAAGAAAAGGGTCAAGGCGCGAGACATCGGGTTACAAGGTCAAGGTGCGAGTCATTGGATCACAAGGTCAAGGCGCGAGTCATCGGGTCACAAGCTCCTCGGTATCGAAGCGCGGAACGTCGAGAACGTGAGGCGTGAAGAGTAGACCGAAGGATCGTGGAGCACCAGTCGTGAAGTATATGAGGAGCTCGATCAGGGTGCGAGCGCCCTCCGTCGGGATGCGTTCTCCCCGAGCACCCCGACGAATACATGCCCTCGGGACTCAGAGCATGAAAGGGACTTCTCGAGCTTGTGTATACCATGACTTCACCCTTTGACCATTGTGGTCCCTTGGTGACGAGTAGGAGCCGTTGGAGAGAATGCGGGACCACCGGGTCGCTCTCAACTCGGGACCACTCCTCGGGACCATCTCCCGGGACCACTCGGGACCATCTCTCAGGACCACTCGGGACCACAAATTCCTCTCTCTCCTCAAACGGCTAGGAGCAACGGGTAGGGGTCTTCTCCTTCTTTTTCATACACTTTCCTTTAAATCCTTGTTGATTGAACTCATTTATGTATAGATTTTGAATCAAAGAAAAATTTATTCTCTCTTTACTTACTTCCCTTTATTTCTCTTCTCAATCTTTATGTCATGAATTCTTGATACATTAGTCTCAAATTTTTACAGGAACCTATGACGTGCTGCTAGTACTTATTGTGAAAGTTCTTAAGCCGAAGTTTATTAAGCAGTTTTGACCGATCAGTCCATGTAATGTTTTATTTAAAACAATTACTAAGGCAATGGTCATTAAACTGAAGAAGATTATCCCGAAGCTTTTTGGTCCTTCACAAGCCAATTTTATACATGGAATACTGAGCATGGATAATATTGTAGTAGTGCAAGAGGTTGTACATTCAATGAGATGCAAACAAGGTGGTAAGGGTTGTATGTTGTTGAAACCTGAAACTAGACTTAAAGAAGGCATATGATCGTGTTCGATGGGACTTTCTGAGGATACTTTTAAGGCAGTAAACTTTCTCAGTTCTTGGAGTATATGGATCATAAATTGTGTAGTGGGCCGTTGATGAGGTTAATTTGGAACAATGGAAAAATGGATGAATTTAAGCCATGTTTTGGACTTTGTCTGGGCAACCCTTTATCACAATATCTCTTTGTATTTCGAGAGACTGTGTCAATCAGTTTATCATGAGGAGGCCATCCTCTTTATTTATTGTGTTTTTGACCTATTATAACATTTTCGTAGTTTTTTGAGTCTTTGGTATTCTTTTTAGTGTCTTTTCCGGTTGAAATGTACTATGATGGACTGATACACTCAAAACCGATCAAAATTGGAGGTTTTTTCAAGCTCAGACAGATCGGTCAAGGTGTGGACCTGAATGTCCAAGACCGACCGATCTCAGCATTGGACCGATCGATCCTCTTCCAGACCGATCGATCTGGTCTTGGTATGCACAAAGAAAATTGGAAATTTTCCTTTTTGATCTAGTTTAACTTAGATTTGTATCAAAACTAATTTGAGTATATTAGAATTAGGTATTTGCCTTTTTTAGAACACACTTTTCATTATTCTATTCATCCACTTTTCTTTTGTTATTTGGAGCTTTAGCCAAGAGTTTTTCATTGTATTATGCAAATTGGAGAAGATTTCTAAACTCTCTTTTGATTTAATATTTATAATTATATCAATATATTCTTCTACTTTTTTTGTTCTTTTTGCTATGTCTGATTTTTTTCTAGGGATTTAGTATTTTTTAGAGATTTTATGGAATCAATGAATTAAGGCCAAATATGATATATATTTGATGTATTCTTCATGTAATGTTGGATTTAATGCTTAAGCTAGATTGATCACCTTTACCCAACGGAAGTTGATGTTAAGGCGGATTGTAAACTTATCGGACTAGAACTTTAATGCGTATTTCAAACTCTAGGTTCAAACAGAAGTTTAAAATGCTAGGTTTCTAGATAGAGTAGTTGATGCCACATAAGTGGATTTGCTATACATTTATGTTCCGAGTTCAATAATTGTTTGTGAATTGTGCCTTGAATAGTGTTATGATTTGTGTCTTTGATTTATTGATGATTGCTCTGAACTTGATGCAATTATTTATTTGAATTTATAGTGTTTACTCGCTTTGATATGTTTAATTGCAATCACAACAACTATTTCGTTTTATCTTAGCTCAAGTTTGATTTAGAGATTGATAGTGTAACTGTTGATTCTCGTGGATTTGATCCCTTCTATACTACTACGTTTATTGTGCAATTACAGTAGATTCTAGGGTTAAAACCTGAGTGTATCATCTTTCTCACATATCTTCTTTGCCGATTATTTAATTCTTTTCGCAGAAGCTTTGGTTATGCAGATTACGGTGATCCAAGATGTATTGGAAGCCTTTTGTCTTGCTTCAAGATAAAAAGTCAGTTTAGAAAACTAAGATCTTTTTCCCTTCGAATGTCACTCCTGATTTAGTGTAATTGATCAACCAAGCTAGTGGTATTCAAGATACTTACGAGCTAGGGAAGTACTTAGGTGTATGCTCATTTTGCGGAAATCAATAAACAAAGATACTTTCAATGAGGTTCTCACCAAAACTTCCTAAAGAATTACATGTTGGAAGAGTCATTGCTTAAGTTCTGCAGGTCGTTTTACACTTACAAAGTTTGTGTTAACATCTCTACCAAGTACATGTCATTAGTTCAGTCTGCCTTCCTAAGTCCACACTCAAGTAGATTGTTAGAGTTTCACTTTCTTTCTTATGGGGTAGTAGTTCTGAGCAAAGAAAGCAACATCTAGTTTCATGAAATAAGGTAAGTTCTCCATGTGATTCCGACGATTTGGAATTCGTTGCGCATAAGATATGAATAAATCCTTAATCACACAGCTAGGTTGGCGACTGCTACAGGGACGTGGTGGTATATGGTTACAGGTTGTGTCATCAAAATAGATTTTGGTTACACAACCAAGATCTAAGTTGAACAACGGGAAAAAGTAATATGTCAGAAACATGGTGTAGTATTCTTTTGGGTCTGCACGAGGTCATTTTTCCTAACTTAACATGGGGTATTGGGTGATGGCCAAAGTGCAACATTTTTGGTGACGCCCTTCTGCTTGACTCAGTTTCAAACTCTGCCATGGTTCCAGCTCTAGGTATCAAAAAAAGGTTGTGTGAGTTCTAGGATGACACTTCGGGTTAGCAGATGAATCGCATTGCCCCTTTGTAGACGAGGCTACTAGATTGAAGCTCACAACTTTCGTTCTTGATAAGTTTAAAAGAGCTGGCTTGGTATGATTCTTCTAATGGTGTTTTTATAGTTCAATTGGCTTATCGTTGGCTTATAAGAGATACAGTTCCACAACAGAATACGACTTCTTTTTCTGTATTTGGCTAGCTCCGGTAATTGAGTGTGTGCGTTTCTTTCTCTGTTTGGTTGCGCACTAATCTATTATGACAAATGTCGAAAGGTTTTGACCGTCACCTCTCGTCAACCAAGGTGTGTCTAGTCTGTAAGGGAGGTGAAGAATCAATTATACTTCTTCTAAGAGATTCTCCGGCTATTACTAGGATTTGGAACAGATTGATATCAACCTGATGGCGCGCTGTGTTATATGAATTGACACTGTTTGAATGGCTTTATTCTATTCTTAATGAACACAATGTAATCGAAGGGAGTGCTTGGTCTACAGTGTTTGGTATGAAAATTTGGTGGGGATGAAAATGGCGGTATGGCTATGTGTTTGGATCAGATTTTAAGTGTCGGGGTTTTTTATATCAAAGATCTAGGTAAAGAGACATATTTTTCTCACGAGAAAATACACCATCAATTTGGTGTTAAGGAGAAAGTAACACGGTTAATATCATGGAAGCACCCAATGGATCAGTGGAGGAAAGTGATAACACGAGTTTTAACCCTATATCCTACTGCAAGTGCACCGCAAATGTAATAGTATTTAGGGGTTGAATTCCTCAGTAAACCAGATTACACTTTCGACTTCTATCGAATTGCAAGCTATATCAATCAAAATAAGAGAAGTAAATACTAACAACTTAAAAGCGAATGTAATCAAATGACTAAAGCAATCGAATGTCGGGTATTCATTCATGAGTTAGAATTCTTGTCAGGAAAACTATTCAGAAACAATTCTGAGCATATTCTTGGCTTGAACATAAATAAAGATAAACCAACTCTCGTTGAATCTACCCCTCTACTAATAATCTAAAGGTTCTAACTCTTGTTGGTTTCAGATTACAAGTAGGCTTTATTACTTTGGTTCAATTACCCACAACTCAACCTAGCATCAACTCTCGTTGATCGATCGACCCTTGTGTTGATTGATCGATCCTTCCTCTCGTGGAAAATACCTGAAAATGTTTCAAACTTTTCCAAAGTCCACCTTCAAGCATGATTCCAACTCTGAAGGCTTTTGACCTGAAATCTCAATAAAACACAGACGAATTCTCCAAACATAAGCTTAATAATAAGCTCAAAACCGACAAAATATGAGGAACATCAATTCCCCCAGACTTAGCTTCTTGCTTGTCCTCAAGCAAAGAAAGAAAGATTGTAGGAAGATCACATCTCATCAGACAAATGACTTTCTCCAGATCCTGCACATAAAGTCCAAAGTGATCACAAGAATATTACACATCAAAGGAGACCACCTTGTATTTCCCCCAGACTTAGCAGACATAACAATCTTGTGTCACAATTCAAAAAAAACAATCAGATTCCCCATACTGACCTCCTAATAAATCTAAGTGCAGTCTCACTCGAGGGAATATCGATCAAGAGGCGAAAAGTTCCCACTTCTACTCTCTAGACTACCTTCAATCTGATTCCATCTCTCTCTTTTCATAAAACCAATTCTTCCCAGTAAATTGCTTCATTGGAGTTTCCTTCAGTAAGCTAGTTAGTAAAGTGAAAAAGATTACGTCATTGGATGTATCCTCAGAAACGTCCAATTCACTTTAAAAACTCGCAGCGTCATTGGGAAACTTTTACCCAAGGCTAACTTCATGCAAAAACTTATATCGACCATCGGAATTTTTGGCTTAAAATGCCTGAAAATGATGAAGAGAGAAACAGAACCAAACTTACAAGGAACATCTTTCATTGAGTAAAGAGAAGGAACATACATGATATATTACCAATGCCCTTGACAAGAGGATTAAGTCAGGTTAGGTGTGAAATCAGCATGAAATCTCCTGAAAGTTGAGATGAATGTGCTCTAAAATTGAGTGTTGCTTTGTTTCCAATAGTCTCATCGATTCCTCACAAATGCAAATCAAGTGATACTAAGTCCACCATAATGCTGAGAAAATCAAAAATCAAGTAGTCTAATGTCAGTCTCAAAAGCTCAAAAAGCATAAATAAATGAAAGAAATAGTCTGAAAAATCGAGAATTCAAAAGAAACAAAATAGAAAAATAAGTGTTCTCCTCCAAACTTACTTTACACCGTACCGATGTAAAAATAAATAAATAAAAAGACATAAAAATGCATAAACAATAGAAAGCAAAAGAAATAGTCTAAAATAATATGAAAATAAACTGAAACAAATGTAGGAAGTAGCCAAGAAGCTACTAAGGGCTCTGGCTATCGCGGTCGCCCGGTGCTCTGGCTGTCGCGGTGGCCCGGTGCTCTGCGACAGCGAGGAAAGCGATAATCCATTGGCTGATCATCCTCATCATCATCAGCTGCAGGTGCACTCATACAAAAAGAAGTTGGGATCCCTCCTCAAAGCATCCCAGATGGTCCGTTGAATCGATCTCTTCCTCCTCTCATTATCGACTTTCCTCTCTCTGAACTCCTGATCCGTGAAGTCCTGCGAGTAATGAGGTAATACGAGTTCCTCCTCAGGAAACTCAGGAAGCAGAAACCCGGAAGGTTGAGTAGCTGGAGCTGGAGGTACAAACTGAGTAGAAGTGGAAGCTCGATCTCTCCTAGATCGGGCGCATGGTGCGGCTTCCTTCTCCTTAAGTTTTCCGGAGATCTCAGGAAGTGACAATCTGGCCGAAACTCCACGTTCTCTCTGAAGGTAACCGAAGTGATGTGAGTAGCTGGAAATGTGACATACATCATTTGGGGCGTGTCATCAAAGAAAGTCAACTGCTTCTTCTCCAAAAAGTACCCAAATCCGGCTAAAGTAGTTGTATCGATCAAATCGATCCTCTGCACAACCTCTGTCTGCCCGAGATCTAATCCGTGAAACATGAAAATCGGTGTCAAGAGACTACCAATCGGCTCAACCACTCCCTTCCTCGGGTCACCTCTGTATATGCGCTTGATCAGCTCATTAGCAAATAGATACCCCCAGTTGATGCTCAAAGGAGGACCTGTAGCATAAGAAGGATCTTGGTAAAGATCTGGTACCAAAGGAGAGATGACCTCGTGCAATTACTCTAGCTGAGATTTGGTTACACTGCCTGACTGCTCCTTAGCTAAAATGGTCGACTCAATGTGCTTAGCAACTATCCAAATAGCAAGATTTCTGATGTGAGTAAGCTTTGAAGACTTACCCTGATACACATCACCAGACAACAAGTACCACAGTGCATTCTTCGGAGGAGAGTTTTTCGATGGTTTCCGTCCAACTGCATACTCATCAAAACCGTAAATATGGCACTCTTGAATGGTGATCGTATAGAGAGCTCCTCTATATAGGTATGTGAGGTACTGAGCATACACATGACTATGAGGATCAGCACACATATAAAGATCACATGTCGCTAAATACTGCCTGACGACCTCCGGATATAGTGGATAAGCATCAAAACAGAAATTGGTCAGACCAAGATTATCAAGCAGCTGAGTGATATCTTCGAGAATCCCCATCTGATGCAATATCTCACGGCACAGGAACTTCGTTGGAATCAATGTGTTAGTCATGAGTTGATCATAGAAGCTTTCATGTAAGCTCTTCCAACCTTCTCCTTCCTTTATGTCCTTATACGCTGTCATAGTTCTGACAAAAGAAGGAGTAGCCATGCTTGCTACATTATAAACAAAGTATGTTTGTTCCAGTCTCGGCCACGGTAAACACCCCCCAAGGTGTCCTTGTCTAGGTGCATCGTCGTGCTGTTGCGAAGACTGACTGCACTGAAGATTCGAAGATACTCGAGCCTTCTTCGTAGGTTTCTTAGGTACATAAAATGATGTTCGAACCATCTACAATGAAAGAATAGAGACATAACCAAAAAAATGAATTTGTGATCGAAAAAAATCACAAGAGTTTGATATCCTAGGCATACAAATGATTAGTGGTCCGATTGCTTATTCAATTAATTAAAAGTTCAACAACCAGCAATGCATCAATAGAACTACAGTCATCAAAATCGAGCCTAAAAATTTCGAAATTCCTCTAGAAATTCTCCTTCAACCTAACAAGCAATCTATAATTGAAATTCGATGATCCAAACAGCAAGAGGGGGTCGAATCCATGTAAGAATGAGGCACATGCATCAATTAATCGATGAAAATCAACATGAAAGCAAGTTCCCCTTTTACCCAATTCAACTTTCAAGATCGGAAAAAATTCAAATTTAGAGGACATACCTTTGCTAATCGAAGTAATGAACCACATAATCAGATAGATGATGAAATTCTAAGTGTATTAGGCTTTTGAATCGTCAAAAACGGATGAAAAACGAGAGAGAAATCAAGGTTTGAAAATTTTTAGAATAGAAGTTTTGTGAATTGTAACCATTCTGCGCGTTTAAGAAGACAAACCTGGGTTTCAGATCGATCTATCCTTATGTTGATTGATTGATCTGTGCTCTCGCGAGCAGAGAATGATCGACCCTTACCTTCTAAGTCGGACATTGGATCGTGTGTAAACTCTTCTTAAATGACTCGATCGATCTATCATTTTTATGACGGGCTACAGTTCGTGCGGTCTTCTTGCTCGATCAATTTCTGAGTGCTCGGTCGTGCATTGGATCGTGCACAAACCTACTATGTGTGTTGATCGATCAATCGTTGAGTGGATCGATCGATCATTGCTTTCGACAACTTACTACTTTGAACAAAAACACAAAAACAAAAACGAAATCAAACTAAAAAGAAAAACGAAAAACAAACTACCTAATAGTGGGTTGCTTACCACTCAGTACTTTTTTACAGTCATTAGTTTGACTCGGATGCCATTCAGATGGCGAAACTACTTGAGTGAGGTTTGCTCACTCCTCGGACACTAATATCCTCAATGATGAACTTCTTCAACTGTTCATCTTTCTTGTGGATTGTCCTTCCTGAAGCATCCAGCAATGCAGCAGTTCCATTGCGGTATATCTCCTTGACCGTGTAGATTCCAGAAGCATCAAAGCCATGACTACTTGCAAAAACCTTGATAACAAAACCTTCAACATCATAGTTGCAGAATTGGTCAAGACGATAAAGGATACAAGTGTTTTGATGTTGAGTTGAGTCCCTCTCATGTTCACGGAACAACTCATACTCCTCATCACAATCACTGTCTTCTTCACCATATACTGCAACATGAGTCAATGATTCAGTGCTCACTTGCTTTCCTCCATCATTTCGAATCATCCCACATAAACGACTCGATGAAGCTCGAATAGGATATGAAACATCCTTGTCTACGTTCTGAAACACAACTCTCTGACTTAGGAAGTCTAACTTAGCCCCAACTGTGTTGAGGAATGGCCTTCCCAATAAGATTGGAACAGCTTCTTCTCTTGCCATTTCAACGACCGTAAAGTCTGTAGGGATCTTGCAATTCCCAACCAAATGAGTGAAGTCAACAAGTCTTCCTCTAGGTACCTTAAAAGATGCATCTCCAAAAGAAACCGATGAGTGATGCTCCTACATTAGCTCAATACTGAGTTTTTGCATAGTCTCCAAAGAGATCACATTGATACTAGCTCCAGAATCACACAAGGCATCGATGAAAACTAGTTGTCCAACCCGACAAGGTACAGTGAACTCTCCTTGATCTTCTATCTTCACAAGCTCTTTAGGATATGGAACATGAGGGTTGTACTTACTATCAACTGAACTCCCTACTTCAGAATTTACCACATTGCAAGATTCCTTGGGATTCTTCTAAGCCTTCCCAGGTAAAGCTCCTTGTGGACGTCTATTAGCTTAAATAGTCTGAGCAACTTGGGTGTCTAGCTTCTTGATATGCATAGAAACTGACTCAAACTTCCCATTTAGATCATTGTAGATGTTGTCCATCTTAGCATTAAGCTCCCTGGTAGTCTTTTGTTGCTCAACAGCAAGTTGCTGAAACAAAGCCTTAATCTCTTCGTTTGACGTTCATGATGTTGCTGCTGGAGGCTGTTGCTGCATCGGCGGTGGTACATAAGGCTTATATGGCCTTTGCCAGTTACTTCCTCCTACATTCGGGACAAACACCTTCTGATTATTCCATCTCTGACCTGAATTCTGGATGATTGGGTTTCCCTGAAAAGGTGATCCTTGAGGCAGTGTGGGTGCTGGAAAAGTAACATCCCAAGAGTTCTCGACGTTAGTGCTCCTGTAGGAAAGGTAGTTCGGGCTCTGTTCCTTGTTCTGCCAGTTAACATAATCGACCTCCTTTTGGTCTTCAGAACCAGCCAAATCATCTTGAACCTGAGCCACTTCTCTGTTGTCCTCAACTTGATTCACACTCCTCTGATTACCCTGATTTGCTCAGATCAGAATATCCAACTTTTCAGCAATGTCGTCAATCCTCTGAATCTCAATGCTGTTTGTTAGGTTTTTAAGCAAATTATCAATTGACTAATTTAGCAAAACCCTAAGCCCTAGGTCTTGTATTAACTTAATTGAATATGAGAAATAGAGGACTCGATTATACATGAAGTTTGTTTAGTGCAGCGGAGATAAGACTAGGTATAAGATAAGCAAGTGCTCCAAGTGTAGCACCTCTATTGATAGTCTACACGCACGCAAGTAGGAGAGAAGTCTGCTAGAACTTTGTATGCAATTCTCTTAGGGTTTCGACTTGTGAAATGAGCGACTAGGGTTTCTCATCTCCTCAAACTCGTGCCCTATATCAATATATATATAGGAGTTTAAGTTAACCTAATTAATTCATAGTTGAACTAGGATTAATTTAGGCCCAGCTCAAAACACCAAATTAATTCCTAGTTGAATTAAGATTAATTTAGGCCTGACCCAAAACACATATTCTGATCTGAAGCCATGTATTATTATGCTCAAGTCAAGAATCATTCCTATAATGATCATTCCCTATTGAATTGTCTCCATTTGCTTAGGTGTGTGACCCAATAGGATCATATAGTACTAGCAGCGAGTATCTCAACTCACAGATTATAAGTGGACTCTAGCAAGCCATTACAACCCCTAGTACCATATGACTTTGTATAATCTCGATGTTAGAACCGACCACACGAGTAAGTACAAATGATTGCAGGACATTCCCAATAATCTCCCACTTGTACTGGAATCATATATTCCCAAAATCCCTTTGTCTCCATATCTCTATCTGCTCTAAGGCAAGAGTTCGTGTCATCCTTATTTTAATGAGCCAGATCAATGATCATCGAACTTAAATTTGTACTGATAGTGCAAACAAGCGTCTATCACCTTGTTTGAGCACGGCCATGCATTTTACAGTAACAAATCTTTCGAAGAGTCCAGAGATATATTTATTTCGTATATAGGAGGGACAAATTCCATCTTGTTCCATCCTCTGTTTCTTTCTCACATTTCATGATCTCCCCGACAAATTCTTTTATAACCACCAGTTACGGTTGGCGTTTGAAATTTTCAAAACATACCAATTCGTGTGCAAGAAAACAGCATGAACTCAGGTCTAAGGACTATGCTCTATAGTCATATGAGAATCTCTTATGACACTTATTATAAGATCTCGCTGAGTTCTCATAGCGGGTGATTTCCGATGTTATGTTCATTCGACACACATCTATGTGATTGACTTGATACTTATTATCAATGACTCCATGAAACTTAGTCATCAGTCACCTCACATACTAGTCTATCTCGTTATTAGTATCCCACTTTAATAACCATTGACTAGGGAATGAAATAATTCATGTATTTTTACGCCTATAGGGTTTCATGATCAAGTCCTCAACTTGATGACGTATAAGAATGTCATGATTATTTCGGGATCAATATTTAATACAAGTATTAAATAGAAATGAAATAATTTCATTAAAAATAACCAAAGGATGTTTACATCATAACATAAAACTATTATAACTCCCATAAGAACTAAGATTATATCTTAAGATACCTAAGGCTTATGTCATTGGCATGATACTCATGCTTAATCCGTGAAAGTACTTTCGTCAAAGGATCAGCGATGTTCTCTTCGCTTGAAACTCGGTTGATCTTCACGTCTCCTCTATGAACGATATTTCTGATCAAATGATATCTCCTCTCTATATGCTTGGATCTCTGGTGCGATCTGGGCTCCTTTGCCTGTGCAATGGGTCCATTGTTGTCACAATACAGCGCCATCGGCTCAGCAATACTCGGAATCACACCAAGTTCATAGATGAACTTCTTTATCCAACAGCTTCCTTCGCAGCTTCAGAAGTAGCGATGTATTCAACTTCAGTAGTGGAGTCAGCTATGGTGCTTTGCTTGGAACTCTTCCAACTAACTGCACCGTCATTCAGACAGAAGATGTAACCGGACTAAGACCGGGAATCATCCTTATCCGTCTGAAAGCTTGCATCCGTGAATCCTCACTTCCTCCATACACCAAGAACATATCCTTAGTATTCCTCAAATATTTCAGGATGTTCTTGACGGCAGTCCAGTGAGTCTCACCTGGATTTGATTGGTACCTGCTTGTCATACTTAATGCACAAGCAACATTTGGACGAGTACAAATTGTAGTGTACATGATGGATCCTATTGCGGAAGCATAGGGAATCCTACTCATGCGTCCTCGCTCAACAGGTGTCTTGGGACACCCCATCTTGCTTAGAACCATGCCATGAGACATTGGTAAGAAGCCCTTCTTGGAATCATGCATACTGAATCTGCTCAAGACTTTATCTATGTAAGTGTCTTGACACAATTCGATCAGCCTTTTAGGTCTATCTCGATAGATCCTGATTCCAAGAATATAGGCGGCTTCCCCCATATGTCCTTCATCGAGAAACATTTTTCGAGCCAAGCCTTAACGGACTTCAGCAACGGAATGTTATTTCCGATAAGTAAGATATCATCAACGTACAACACAAGAAACGCAACTGCGCTCCCACTAAATTTCTTGTATACGCATCTTTCTTCTTCGTTCCTGATGAAGCCAAATTCTTTGACTGCTTCATCGAAACAAAGATTCCAACTCCGTGATGTTTGCTTCAATCCATAAATAGATTTGTGAAGTTTTCACACTTTCCGAGCAGTTTTAGGATCAACAAAACCCTCGGGTTGTGTCATATACACATCCTCTACCGGATCTGCGAACTTCACGCTCTACAGGTGTTGATTCGACAACATCTTGCGAGTCTAACTGCTGCTCTTCCTGTACAGATTGAGCAGCTTCCTATAGCTCTCGAATTTCTTCGAGTTGTACTTTACTCCCACTGTTTTTCTAAGAAAGAAACTCTCTCTCAAGAAAAACACCATGTCGAGCAACAAACACTTTGTTCTCGGTTCGGTTGTGGAAATAGTACGCCTTAGTTTTCTTCGGATAACCAATGAAGAAGCATTTATCTGATTTTTGTGCAAGTTTATCGGATATTAATCGTTTCACATAAACCTTGCATCCCCAAATCTTCAGGATAGACAGATTGTGAATTTTTCCCGTCCACATCTCATATGGTGTCTTTGCCACTGATTTTGATGGCACTCTATTCAACATAAACGCAAAAGTTGAGCATATCCCCAAAAGGATAACAGAAGATCAGTGTGACTCATCATTGATCAAACCATGTCAAGTAATGTTCGATTCCTCCTCTCAGACACACAATTCCATTATGGTGTTCCGGGAGGAGTGAGTTGCGAAATAATTCCACAATCTCTCAGATGGTCGTTGAACTCTTGACTTAAGTATTCACCTCCTCGATCAGATTGAAGAACCTTAATGTTCTTGCCAAGTTGATTATGTACTTCATTGTGGAACTCTTTGAACTTTTCAAAAGATTATGATTTGTGTCTCATTAAATAGACATAACCGTATCTACTGAAGTCATTAGTAAATGTAATGAAGTAGTTGAAATTTCCTCTGGCACTTAGATTCATTGGACCGTATACATCGGTATGTATAAGGCCCAATAAGTCGTTGGCCCTTTCATTGACTTTCTTGAAGGGAGCCTTTGTCATTTTGCCCAGTAAACAAGATTTACATTTCTCAAATGATTCATAATCAAATGAGTCCAAAAGCCCATCATGATGAAGTTTTTGGATGCGTTTCTCGTTTATATGCCCTAAACGACAATGCCAAAGAAAACTCGGGTTCGAATCATTTACTTTGAAACGTTTGATATTATTGTTATATATAGGTGTAGGTTGGTCAAGAAGATAAAGTCCATTCGATAATGGGGTGCTGCCATAAAATAAGTCATCTCGAGTAAAAGAACAACATTTGTTTTTAATCGAAAATGAAAAACCTTCAGTATCCAAAACCGAAATAAAAACAATGTTTCTGCTTATATCAGATACATAGTAGCAATTTTCTAAAACCAAAACTAAACCAGATGGAAGAGACAAATTATATGTTCTTACGGCTAATGCAACAACTCTTGCTCCATTTCCTACACGTAAGTCCACTTGCTCCTTTGCGAAGCTTCTATTGTTGCTTAGGCCCTGCATAATAGTACAAATATGAGCACCACAGCCGGTATCAAGTACCCATGAAGTAGAACTTGTTGAAGCAACATTTACTTCGATAACAAAAATACATAAAGGAGCGTCATACTGGTTTTTCATGTTCTTGTAATCTTCCAAATATTTCTTGCAGTTTAATTTCCAATGCCCTTGCTCGTTATAGTACTTGCAAACGTCCGTTTTAGATGCGTCGGGCCTGGTTCTGGGCATGGATGTGGTCGGCTCCTGCTTCACAACCGGGTCAGCTTTAGCCTTTCCCTTACCCTTGTCCTTCCCATGTTTCTTAAACGATTTACCCCTTTGCACTAAGAGTACAGGCGGGGTGCCCTTCTTGACATTCGGCTCTGTTGTCTTAAACATTCCATTGCACATCTATCACATCATAGGAATGTGTATCCCAAGCATTCCTAGCTGCAACAGTGGCATTGGCAGTCGGTCTTGGAGGCAAGAATTGTTCCAAAACATAGTCTTTATTCTCCTGTCTAAGAACAATTCTCAGGTTACGGTACCAACTTAGGAAATTCTTCCCATTCAACTTGTCCTTCTCAAGGACATATCGAAGGGAGAATGAGTTGTGGTTGTTGTTGTTGTTCGCCATAACTGAAATTAATAGAGGTAAAGAGTTTTAGTTATGATGGTTTAACTGTTGAGAAATCTTAACATATTTAAGAAAACTCACATTGTGTTCAATCAATAGTTCCTCAATTGAATACAATGATCCCGAAATCCATATTTCAGAAAAATCTGAGTGAGCTGAGCTCATCCCCCAGACCTTAGTTATTTAGGTAAGCAACTTATTTGCTAGTTATATCACATATATAATTCTCGGTCGTGATTTGACATCTCATATGCCAAAATCACTCTGATTCTTAAAGCTCAAGACGGTCTTAATAGCTTAGTCAAGTAAACACATATCATAGTCATATGGTAATGGTTACCATCTGCCTCACCCATGTCAAAGTAGATAACGAACCCGAGCTAGCCCACCATACGATGAAACGAGTCTTGACAGTTGACGTGAATTGGAAAGACATCAATTTCTTGATATTTGTTTAAGGAACTAAACTTTAACTTGAATGTATATCATATATGCACTCAAGAGGGTTAAAAGGGGATTTTAAAACTCAAAGAAATCAAATCAAAGGCTTTAAAAAAATTTATGAATTTTTTTTTCTAATCTTGACCATGTGCCGGTTGGCACTTGCTGGTTTTTCTCCAACTTGGTATAATTTTTCTTGAATCTATTGTGAGAAAACCAGATCCGGTCTAATCTTATTAAACCGGATTATTCAGAGCTATTTTAACTTAGATTATATTTTATTTTGGTTTATCACATCAGAACCCTCAAAACATAAACCCTAATTTTCGATTTCAATGAAACCATAATCAGGCGATTCTAATTCGATTAAAGCAAACTTTTAATCAATCAATCAAGCATGAAAACATCAAATTTCAATAAGATTACAACCAGGTCTGATTTTTGATTTCAACAAAACCCTAATCATGCAATTTTAATTCAACTAAAACAAACTTTTAATCAATCAATCAAGCATGAAAACATCAGATTTCAATAAGATTACAACCTACTCTGATTTTCGATTTCGGCAATAATACAAACAGCTCTGATTTTCGATTTCATCAAAACTCTAATCATTCGATTTCATTAAAACAAACTTTCAATCAAGCATGAATACATCAGATTTCAATAAGAATACAACCTGGCTCTGATACCATTGTTAGGTTTTAAAGCAAATTCGACAATTATCAATTGACTAATCTAGCAAAACCCTAAGCCCTAAGTCTTGTATTAACTTAATTGAATATGATAAATAGAGGACTCGATTATACCTGAAGTTTGGTTAGTGCAGCGGAGATAAGATCATGTATAAGATCAGCAAGTACTCCAAGTGTAGCACCTCTATTGATAGTCCACACGCACACAAGTAGGAGAGAAGTATGCTAGAACTTTGTGTGCAATTCTCTTAGGTTTTCGACTTGTGAAATGAGCGACTAGGGTTTCTCATCTCCTCAAACTCGTGCTCTATATCAATATATATAGGGAGTTTAAGTTAACATAATTAATTCCTAGTTGAACTAGGATTAATTTAGGTCCAGCCCAAAACACCTAATTAATTCCTAGTTGAATTAGGATTAATTTAAGCCCAGTCCAAAACACCTAATTAATTCCTAGTTGAATTAGGATTAATTTAGGCCTCGCCCAAAACACATATTCTGATCCGAAACCATGTATTATTGTGGTCAAGTCATGAATCATTCCTATAATGATCATTCCTTATTGAATTGTCTCCATTTGTTTAGGTGTGTGACCCAATAGGATCATATAGTACTAGCAGTGAGTATCTCCACTCACAGATTATAAGTGGACCCTAGCAAGCCATTACAACCCCTAGTACCATATGACTTTGTCTAATCTCGATGTTAGAACCGACCACACGAGTAAGTACAAATGATTGCAGGACATTCCCAACACTGTTTACCTTCCTAGTTCGATCATATTCCGGACAATGACTACCAGAACTTGCAGCCAAATTATCAATCAGAGTGAAGGCTTCATCCCTAGTGTTAGTCATAAAGTCCCCATTGCTGACAGCATTCAGAGAATTCTTGTACTCCCATTTGATTCCACTATAGAAAGTGTTAAGAAGCTGCTCATCCAAGTTCCCATGGTGTGGACAATCTCGCTGATACTCCTTGAAACGTTCCCATGCTTCATTCATATTTTCCCCAGATCGTTGTTGAAACGATGAAATCTTGCTCCTGAGAGCTGCAGTCTTTGACTTAGTATAGAACTGATCAAGAAACGCTGCTCGAACCTGAGCCCATGTGGTGAGTGATCCTAGAGGTAATGAACGTAACCACCTAGATACTCTGTCTGAGAGTGAATGATGGAAAAGCTTACACTTCACATAATCAGCAGGTAGACCATTAGAGCTTGTGGTGCCACATATGTCTTCGAAATTCTCTATGTGATACGTAGGATTCTCGCCTGGAAGTCCATTGAAGACATACTGCTTAACCAACCCAATAAGTTGAGGTTTGATCTCATAATCATTCCTCTCAATCGCAGGAGGTCGAATAGCTGAGCGATTTCGGTAGTGGGTGTGTGGAGTGTCCATGTCATATATTGCTCTGCGTTGAGCAGACTCTCGTGCTCTCCTAATCTCAGCCAACTCTCTTTGCAATTGTTGTACCATTGTGGCCATATCCTGCGGATTCTGTGCTTGATTCTCTGGAGGATTCAAGTTGAATAGATTTTCTGAACCTTGACTTCTGGTCATACACCTGAAAAGGAACAAAAACGAACAAAAAGAAAAATGTAAGTAACGATATAGACTTGAAACTGAAAATAGAAAATCAAAAGGCAACTAATGGTTCCCCGGCAACGGCGCCAAAAACTTGATAACACGAGTTTTAACCCTATATCCTACTGCAAGTGCACATCAAACGTAATAGTATTTAAGGGTCGCATTCCTCAGAGAACCAGATTACACTTTCGACTTCTATCGAATCGCAAGCTATATCAATCAAAATAAGAGAAGTAAATACTAACAACTTAAACGCGAATGTAATCAAATGACTAAAGCAATCGGATGTCGGGTATTCATTCATGAGTTAGAACTCTTGTCAGGGAAACTATTTAGGAACAATTCTTAGCATATTCTCGGCTTGAACATAAATAAAGATAAACCAACTCTCGTTAAATATACCCCTCTACTAATAATCTAAATGTTCTAACTCTCGTTGGTTTCAGATTACAAGTAGGCTTTATCGCTTAAGTTCAATTACCCACAACTCAACATAGCATCAACTCTCATTGGTAGTGAAAGAATTGTTCTTCTAATCTAGTACTAGTTCTTAACAATCTTCTGGATGGTTAACAACCTAAAATCATCGACTAGGTGATCAGGCTAATCTATGCATTAAACTCAAGTAGTAGAAGGAGAATCATCTATTCATCAATCCTATTTGTTCCCTAACAATGAATACTAAAACCCTAAAATCCCTAAATCCGATCTAAGATTTACTCAGACATAGAACAATGAATCAAGCAAATCATGATGAACTGAAACTGAAATTGCATTAATAATGAGAAATAGGATTCAGAAATTCTTCTCAACTGTGAAGAGATCTTCTTCCTAATTACAAACTCTTAAACTTCTGTAAAAATCGTTCTTTAACAACTCAAAGACACCCCTAAAATAAAATAGGAAAAGCGTATTTATAGGTCCAAAACAAGAGCTGAAAAATTGTGAAATTAGGTTTTTTCGAAGGGCGTCGATCGATCAATCCTTGTGTTGATCGATCGATCGTTGGATAATGAGTCGATCTCTCAGAAGCCAAGTCGTTCTTCAGATCGTGCGCATATTCTCTGTTAAAGCATTGATCAATTGACCCTTGTGTTTATCGATCGATCCTTCCTCTCGTGGAAAATACCAGAAAATGCTTCAAACTTCTCGAAAGTCCACCTTCAAGCATGATTCCAACTCTGAACATTTTTGACCTGAAATCTCAATAAACACAGACGAATTCTCCAAACATAACCGTAATAATGAGCTCAAAATTGACAAAATATGAGGAACATCAAAAAGTAAATACAGATGGAGCTTTATGGAGAAATCTGGGACTTGCCACACCTTGTGGACTGCTACGGGATTGTGAGGGTCACTAGTGTGTCGGGTTTGCGTTAAATATCGAAACATGCTTGACTCCCATAGCTGAATTGTGAGACGTGTATTATGGTCTTTACATGGCTTGGGAGAAGGGTATTTAGCGAGTACAGTTTAAGATAGATTTTGAAATTGTGGTGGGATTTGTTAAGCTATGGACTGAGGAAACTCATCCTTTATTTTTCCTATTACATGTGTCATGGCTTCGTCATAAGGGACTGGATAGTCCATTATATATTTGTGTATAAAGAGACTAACCGTCTTATCAATGCATTAGGTAGCTATTTGTTTACTTTAGCGTTTGGTTTCCATGCTTTATCTTTTGTTTTTGAAAATCTTACTTCGATTTTTGTTACCGATAAAAATGGTATTACTGTTTCTAGAGATATGTGTTCTTAATTTTTTGTTTTGAATAATATTTAGGGAGATTTTTCTCCCTTCTTCCGATTAGAAAAACAAACATAATAAAATTATAAACATCAAAGATAATCTTGGACAAATTCATTAGTTTTAGATAATAGGATATCAAAAACATATTTTCCATATTGTGCCACTTAGCAAATGTCGTCCAATAATCCTCATGATTGTACAATAGTGGTGTTATATAACAAGACTCACATGATAAAAAAAAACCATATCATGTTTAAGAATTTACTAAATTATAATTAAAAACTAATGTTAATGTTGTAATTGAAAGCTCTTTTCGTCTTCTGTATTTCTCTTCTTCCGTTGTTGATTGATATTAACTAATGTTTCTGTTTTACAGAATGAAGAAAACTCAAGGAATTAACGAGTTTCCATGGATTAAACATCGGTGCTACATCTCGGTGAGCAAAGCTCACATATCATTCACTATCACTTTAGATAATTGATCCAAATACAATCACCACCAAAAATCTCTACACAACCAGAATGTTTTGATGATCAACAAGAAGCAATACCCAATCAAGAAGGAAAACCCAAAAGATGAAACCCTAACTCACTCAATGTAAGAATTCTCTCAACTCTCTGTGTTTTTTTTCCCTCAATTGTTGTTTCTCGCTCACACTAATCTCGTGAACTGCTCTTGCTCTGTCTTATACTCTGAACCAAGCCAAGACTGCATCATTTCACTGACTGGTCTTCTCTTGACCGAAGACCATCACTTTCAGTAACAATGGGCTTGGGCCGAGACAAGGAGAAAGAAGAAGGCTTGCTGGACCGAGAAATAAACTTGGATACTGGCCCATTAACAATATGCCCATTCGAAATGTGTAGAATCTGATCGACTCTGACAGTTAACATTTAGAGCCTTCCTAAAGAAGTGCATTGATCATGTGAGGATAATTGTTCACTTCTGCATTTTTTTATGGGAATCCGTTCCTAGATAGATAGTCGTATCACCGGTCCGATCATGTAATAGAGTTTGTGTTACTATATGGGGTCTTGCGGATCACAAAAAATAATTAAGATTCATCGGTAACTATACACAAAATATTAGATTCATCGACCCATTTCCATTCTGGACTACTCTAACGTACTCGATTAATTACGATGAAGTAGTTGCGTCTCTAAGCTTGGATCATTAACCGTCCCACCTGCGGCTTTACTGTTTTTTCCGGTTATCTTCACAATCATCTTAGCTCCGGTCTACAACCACCTTCTCCTCCCTCTAGCTAGAAAAACAACAAAAACCGAAACCAGCACAACTCATCTCCAACGCATAGGAACAGGACTTTGTCCTTTCAGTAATCGCAGTGGCGGTCGCAGCTTTAGTCGAAACCAAACGCAAGCAAGTGGTTGCAGAAGTTACTTGCTATTCAAGTAACAACAAGTCCACTTCATATTCTTCATTGCACTTCCTATAACGTTTCTTTGGGTGGCTATACAATATGTGTTTCTAAGATCAACCGATGTATTCACTTTAGCTGGAATGATGGAGTTTTTCTTCACTGAAACTCCTTCTACAATGCGTTCTCTCGCGACCTCGCTCTCTTGGACATCTCTTGCGATGGGATATTACTTAAGTTCTGTTCTTGTCTCGGCTGTTAACTTCTTTACAGGGTTAAACGAAAAGACTCCATGGCTTTTGGGGAAGAATCTGAATCAGTATCACCTCGAGAGATTTTACTGGCTTATGTGTGTGCTTAGTGGGATTAATTTCTTGCATTATCTCTTTTGGGCTACTCGTTATGTGTATCGATCAAACTAAGGGTAGATTATAGAAGCATATATATGAAGCTAGGTTGGTGTTACAATTAGAGAATTCGTACAGATCCTATTATATCTACGGATATGTAGTAATACTTGGCATCTTGTTTTTATATCTTAATATTCCATGAGTTTTAGATTTCCTAATTTAGAAAATAATGGTAGTATTTTCTGCATTTGTTTACGTTACGTAAAAGTTTCCTTAAATTTAGTTAATAGTGAGTGTATTGTGTAAATTACAATAAATACGGGTAATAATTCGAAATAGTTGAAAGTAGCGAGGTCTTTCTTAAGTTATATATAAGCGTTCTCTGTGCCCACTGAAATATTTACTTTGGCTCTGAGCATATCTGCCAGATCTCATCGTTATTTCGGTAAAACCTCAATCATCTTCTTCTCTTCAATCTTATTATCGTAACTTCATATTCTCTGGTTTTCTCTGTGCTTCGATACATAATTTCATACGGGATTTTCAAATTTCGGTGCGTATTTTGTATTTCTGGGCTCGCGAGATTAGATCGAAGATTTTCTGCTTAGGTTAGCGTAATTCTGTTTTCAGCGAAATCAATCGTTGATATCATCTTATCATTAGCTGTGAGTTTAGTATCTTTCATAAGCTCATGATAATTCAAAATTTTCATTAAAAATTTGGTTTTTTTTGTTAGGTCGTGAAGAAGATGGGAAATATATTTTGTTGTGTTCAAGTGGATCAATCAACGGTAGCGGTAAAAGAAACATTTGGGAAGTTTGAAGATGTTCTTGAACCTGGTTGCCATTTCCTTCCATGGTTTCTCGGTAGTCAAATTGCTGGTTATCTCTCTTTAAGGCTTCAGCAATTGGACGTGCGTTGCTAGACAAAGACTAAGGTTTTAGTCTATCTCTTGAAAATCTCTTTATGAAAAATTTATTCTTCTGATTAAGATTGATCTTCTAAGACTCTTCTTCTTTGGTTGGTGTGTGTGTGTTTTTCAGGATAATGTGTTTGTTAATGTTGTTGCATCAATTCAATACCGTGCTTTAGCAAATAAGGCGAATGATGCGTTCTACAAACTCAGTAACACTAGGAGTCAGATTCAAGCTTATGTGTTTGATGGTAAGTATTATTATTGTAAACACACACAAACATGTTCTACATCGTGAATTTGTTTAGAAACTGTGCATATTCCGATGCTGTTTTTGTTGTTTCTAGTCATTAGAGCAAGTGTTCCGAAGTTGCTTCTGGATGATGTTTTTGAACAGAAGAATGAAATTGCGAAAGCTGTTGAAGAAGAGCTCGAGAAGGTATATAATCATTGTGATCAATGTTTGATCTCTTTGGAACTGGCCTATATGGATGTTTATCTTAGTATCTGTCACTTGTGTAGGCAATGTCTGCTTATGGTTTTGAGATTGTTCAAACTCTCATAGTTGATATTGAGCCTGATGAACATGTCAAACGGGCCATGAATGAAATCAACGCTGGTAAGTAACAAAACTTGGTCATTTTTGTATTCTTATTTTGTAAATCTCCAGGTCTTGAGTTTCTGCATCTTGTTTGTAGCTGCGAGGATGAGATTGGCTGCAAACGAGAAGGCAGAGGCTGAGAAAATCCTGCAGATAAAGCGAGCTGAAGGTGAAGCTGAGGCCAAGTACCTCTCGGGTCTAGGTATAGCACGTCAGAGACAAGCAATTGTAGATGGATTACGTGATAGTGTATTGGGATTCGCTGTGAATGTCCCAGGAACAACCTCTAAAGATGTGATGGACATGGTGCTTATTACACAGTACTTTGACACGATGAAGGAGATTGGTGCTACTTCCAAATCTTCTGCTGTGTTTATACCTCATGGACCAGGAGCGGTTCGCGATGTGGCTACTCAAATCAGAGATGGGCTCCTTCAAGGCTCCTCCGCCAACCTTTCTTGAAGGCGATGGACAGATTCCATATTCTCTTTCTTTTACTGAGCTTCTGGTGTGATTCTGAAATACTCTTCTCTTTTGTTTCTTCTTTCTTTCGTATTGTATAGACAAAAGGTATTTTATTTAAATTATTTATTAATGTATATGGATTGTTTGAAACAATTTTGTCAATGCATATGAGATAAATCAGAAGCAAAACAAAGAAACTTTGTGTATATGATGTAATGAAAGTGGTTAATTCAAATTCATTTGTTGAATGTTTATCTCTGTTAAAAAATTTCCTCCTCCTGAATTTGATCTCAGAGGGTTTAGAATTTGCATAACGGATCTAATTTTGTCCATAGAATTGTAGAAAAACGGAAAAGTCAAAGAGGAAGACTTTGTATAGTGTACATGTGGACGTTAATGGTTTTTATGTCAGATTCTACACCATTCATACAATCAAGTATTAACATGAACTTTAATGACATAGAAAGAGAAAGTATCACAGAAAATTCCTTCACCTGCACGAGACTAGTGCTATTTCCTATTAAGCCACGTTGATATTGACATTGTCGTAGATTTTGCAGGGCTTTTATAGTTTTAGTATCAATAATCTATACTAATATTCGAGACCTTTTAAGCTATCCAACTTATTTTTCTAAAATTTCTATATTGTTGCCACATCATCTTATGTTGTACAAATATTTTTTTTATAAAAAAAACAAAAACAATTATTTGCTTAATCACATTACTTGCTGTAATATAGACATTCAAAGGTCTCACATCAAATCAAGTTACATCTGAAACTTTTTTACGACTCGATTTTCCGTGACCGGAAATTTCCCGGTCCGGTTTGGAAACGACACAGTCTCTAATTATTATAAACGCCAAATATGTTATATAAAACATTTTATTCGTTTTATTCTACTTTTTTTTACTAATAAAAGGAAGGTTTTAAGACATTTTAAGCCATCCAACTCATCTTTCTCAAACTTCTATATTATTGCCACATCATCTTATGTTTTTCAAATATATTTTTTCAAATAAAAACAAAAACAATTATTTGTTTAATCACATTACTTGTTGTAATATAGACATTCAAAGGTCTCACATTAAATTAAGTTACATCTGAAACTTCTTTACAACTCGATTTTACGTGACCGGAAACTTCCCGGTCCGGTTTGGAAACGACACAATCTCTAATTATTATAAACGCCAAATATGTTATATAAAACATTTTATTCGTTTTTATTCTATTTTATATACAAAGATTTCAGAAAGAAAGAAAATAAAGTGACATGAAACCACAAGCAGCTAATTAATGACTACCCAAAGTAAAGACTCCACTAACCCCACTAAGTGGGAGACATTTATTTCTGCTTTGATCAATATGTAACAATGGAAACAATTGATCCTAATGAAAGTGAAGCAAGCAATGATAGTCGTTTAGAGTGACCTGGCATTAGTATATTACTAATGTTTAGTAATGTTTTCAATATATCTTGTTGATTCATATTCCCCGATCAATTACATAGTTGATTCATATTCCCCCTTTAGTCACAACCAATGGACTAAACGTTAGACATTAACTAAATGTTACATTAAATTCCCCCCCCCCCCCCCCCCTCACTTTGTAATTTACTCACCAAATCCCACTATCTCACATTACATTTTTGTATATAAATATTAGTCCCTCACCTCAGCTTCTCAAACTATTCGAGAGATAACAAACCACCATATTAACGCCTCCATCTCCATTTACCAAAAAATGACACCACAAATTACCGTCCCCTCTTCCAAATCATTCACTTTTGATATGCTTGATGAAAGGAATGTTTATTCTGCAGTGAAGAGGTCATTGCACTACTCTTGCATCATTGGGAAGCTAGGAATTTCAAAAAGAGCAATATTCTAATAGGCATTGAACTCCTCCTATTGGACTCCAAGGTACATTGAAATTTATTTCTTCTAAATATTATTTGGAGTTTTATAGGATTTGAATAATAGATCGAACTTTTTTGATATTACTGTTAACAAAATATAATGTTTGATGAAGATATTTGAAACTAATATAGATTTTAATTACACGTTATATTTTATATTAAACCAACACTTTACAACTTAATAAAATCTAAAATTCTTATAGTATTAGAATACTTTTGAAATGAAAAGGAGGAAAAAAAAACTTTGGAAATTTATTAACACATCAATTCCAAAATCCACCAAAATACTTAAACCTTATCCAATACACCCCATAGACGATTTATTAATTTTCACTAAACTTTGAAAATTCATTGGATATTACTTTCCCAAAAACTTTCGCCAAATATATTAAAAAAGTATGCAATTACAAAAAGTAATTTTAATTCTAAGATATTATAACAAATAGTATTATAAAATCCTAACAAATTCTAATCAAATTCGTAAATGGAAACACTAATAATTTTTAGATATAAAATTTAGATCTTTACAATAAATTAATTTTTTTATAATAGTCCATAATAATATTATATAGATTATATCATTTACATTTTATATGATTTATAAGTCTGTCTTATAGTTTATAGGTTTAAGCCTAAGTCCAGATGGACAATAGTATTCCATGTTTATACAATGTTTTTTTAACTATTTAGTTAAACATAGTTTCGGTTATATCTAACATTCTAGATTATTTATATTAAATTTATCAGAATCGACTACTAATATTTATATATACAATAATTAACGGTAAAAACATTAATATTTAATTATTACTTTACTTATATAAAATTTAACCATCGCATATATATTTTATTGCAAAATTGTAACACATACTTTATCCAAAATTTATTAATAGATCATCCAATTTATTAACCCAACAATTCTAAAATCCACCAAAATACTTAAACCTTATCGGGGAACGCTGGATTTATAAGTCTTATCGTGGAAAAATACTAATATTAAACTGTTTATTATATATCTAGATTTTGTCATTCATAAATCAAAACTCTCTAATTACCTGAAACCGAACCTTCTTCTTCGTTCAATTCTTCATCTCTTTTTTATAGCAACATATCTTTAGTTTTACCATTCCAAATAATAATAAAATTATTCATTTCTGATTCACATACCTTTCATTCTAGAAATACAACACAAATCACAAAATTTAACAAGTTACCCAACAAATAAACTATACATAAATGTTTCTAAACCAAAAACCGGGTGTAGTCCAGTCAATCCTCTAGTTTATCTAAAACAAAGCTTTCGCAGAGTAAACTAAATAATGATGACATTTTAATGATTACAAGAAAAGGCGATGTTTAAGTTTGGCACGAAGCTTCTTCTATACTTAATTAAGAATCCAATGATCCTAGTATACATATATATATATATATATATATATATATATATATATATCACCAGTATCTACAAAGCTGAAAGAATTCAGATGATTTTTGTACAATTTACATTTTACAATACATTAAAAAGATGAAATTATGAATCAAATATACAAAGTTAACTTGAGAGTTTTAATATTTTAGTATATATCTTGAGTTCTCTTTGAATGAGTTAGGTAGGTGGTGCTGGTGTTGCATCAACTGCAGTAGTAGTAGGCTTAGCTTGTTCAGCCTCTTGAATAAGCTTAACGACCTCATCTTCTTTAAGACCATAGCTTGAATCTTTCTTCAATCTTTTGAAGTTTCATTTTCAACTTCGCTGGATCTTTCTTATCTCAGGGTTCTTCTCTTTCTTCGTCTTCTTATCTTTCTTCTTGCTCTTCTTCTCTTGATCCTCTCCTTCTTCTCCTCCATCTTCTTGCTTATCTTTCTTATCTTTGTCCTTCTTCTTTTCCTCTGATTTCTCAACCTTGTTGTGTAATTCCTCTTCTTTATTATCATCATGATTCTTCACTTTCTCTTCTGTTTCTCCCATTATTCTTTTTGAGATTTGGGTTTGCTTTTGTTTTGTTCTGAGATAGTTCTTAAATCTAATAAAGTTCTTTACACATTTCTTTTGTTCAAACTAAGAATTAGCCTTTTATTACAAAAGGATCTCTAGCTAATTTTAAACATAATGATCACATCCGTAGAAATTATGGAGTTTCATATGTTGCTTCCGAGTTTTTCTATCTTTAGATTTTTTTTGTTTTGTTGAACACGATCAAATCTTTAAAATCTCATCCATCAGATAGAGGTTTTCACAATGGTACGATCATAAAACTGCTATTTTTCATTCAAATATTTGTCACAAGACCACTGGATTCTGCATCAAATATGCAAAACTCTATTAAAAAAATTATAGTCAAAATCTCAAAGATTAATGTTTATTGTCTCAATGTTTATACATGCATACACAATTCAGATACTGGAAGATATTCATAATCCCAGTGTAACCAAAAAAGAACGAAAAATAACATGAAACACACATAAATTATTATACTTCTTCAAGTTTGTCAATTATTTTGGTCGATGTGAATTGAAAAATGGGAACTGATAAAAAGCTCGTGGGCAAGGGAATATAAAATTTTGATTTATTCCCAGAGAAAAATCATACACTTACTCGGCCGTTGTAACGATACGTACATGTCCTCTTGTCAAAAACAGCTTTGAAAGACTCACGCTCTGCTCTAAGCTGATCCTGAAGATTCCTTTTACCTTTGCTTTTCCAATAGCATCAGCGAGTGCACAGCTCTCTTCTTCCGACAAAGGATTCGATTTCAAGTTGTATCCTGATTCCTGGACCTATTACTAATGAAGGCATGTTCATATTCCTGGCTGCACCTATTGAAAAGCCCTGCTTCTCCGCCTAATCCGAAGCATTTAAACAAATCATTTTACGATGAGCAGAGCATTTTCAGATGGTGAAACATGTTTTTCAAATGCCTAGCATGTTTTTATGTTTAGATTTACCTTATCGCCCCACCAAA